>CAUHTR010007033.1:0-12214 GCA_959609185.1 Schmidtea polychroa | reverse complement strand
ATTATTATTATTATTATTATTATTATTATTATTATTATTATTATTATTATTATTATTATTATTATTATTATTATTATTATTATTATTATTATTATTATTATTTTTCTAGTCCGCAATACAATCTTTCTATGACATATACTTAAACAAGTTTATTAGTACATTTTATGTTCTTCCAAAATTTAAAAAATGACAACAGCTTTCTAGAGACAATACTTTTTTAATTGAATTTTCTTCCTTTATATAATAATTAATAATTGATATAATGTTTTTTATGCAAGTTTCAAGTTTTATTAAAACAAAAATAGGGATCTTTGACTAAGAAATATAACTGCAAATTCTGCTGTTTTCTTCAAATCTTTCCGATTAAAACAAAACCAAACGTACAATTATCCTATTATTTATAATTAAATAATTATTTATACAATTCTTTATGAAACATCAAGAAAATCCAATTTTTCTCAAAAATTGCCAAATAAATTCCATAATTTTTATAAACCAAATAAATTATATTTTTGATTTTGCTGATATTTTATATGATATTTAGGTCTGAATTTTTCGATGGACTTTGAATGAGAGTCAAATTTCCTTTAACTTTTTTCGAAACAAAAATTATTCAATTGAATTGAGATTTTTTAATAATCTTAATTAATGTAATAAATAAAAATTAAAACTATAATAATTATTACATATAAAAACTATTTCGATCAATATTCTGCAAAAAATGGAGAATTTGATTAATAAATAATATAATTATATAATTGCCCCATTATTTAATTTTGGAACATGCCAGTTTTATTATTATTATTATAATTGTAATATTTTTTCTTTTAATAAGGAACGATTTATATTGAATTTTTGTTTTAATTAATAATATTTAGTTTTATAGTACTATTACTATTTATAATTATTTTTACAATTAATATTCTCTGAACATACAGAATTTGACTGACAGGCCACTAGTAGATTGTAAAATATTCTAATTATTCAATTATATTCCGTTTCAATATATAATTTTACTATTATTTATTCATTGAAATGGTGGGTATTTCCTAACAAAAAAATTACATATCTTTATGACAATTCCCACCATTAACAAATAAAAGAAGAACTTCATAAAGATCTCAAATATTAACAGGATTTTTAGTTTTAAATTTCACTTTTTTTGGCAGATTATGTGACAATTTCCACAAAAAAAACTAAATTTTGATTTTCATATCAAATGGGATATATTTTATTGGGCCCATCAATCAAATTATGAAACTCATCTCATAAAAGAGTACGAAATAATTTTTCTATCAAATTATATTTTCAAGCTCTATTCGACATTCTCAACTCCTTAGAATTTATCAATTAGGAATATTTGAAAAAAATAAATAATTAAATTTTTTTCTGCACTGCGGGCATGAAGCTGTGAAATATATTTGTTAATTATATAATCTGATAATATCTCAACCAGGGTTAAAAAAGGCTGTGAGAAAATTTGTGGCTATATATAAAAAGAGTGTTTAATTAACAACAAGGAATTTCAAATGATATAAATATTTTTGATTAAATACAAATGCAACCTTGTTTCCAATCAAGTTCCCACCGTTCCAAATTTTCTGCCAAATTGGGTCAATCTGGTTTATTGATTCTCATGTTAAATAGCTAGTTTTTACATCAAGAATTTACTAAATGAAATAACCAATTAGAATCATATCATTTCTCCTCCAGCTTAGTTGACTTCTGATGATATTTTCATTCGCCGATTTTTAATCATTTTTGATTTCAATTTCACTTTCATCAAGGTAATCAAACCAATTTTACAATATTAAAATTAATAATAAAAAACAAAAAATATTAATAATAATAATTTGAAATAATATATTTCGGACACTAATCATATTCATAACAATATATTTTTTAATCGAAAATAAATTCTCAACAGATTTTTCGCCGTCTTGAAAAATAAAATAATGACTTAAACCATGCAAGCGTATTGTACTGATAAAATTACTGACAAGGACTTCTAGCAAAATTTGATGGATCTAAATGGATGGTTCGATAGAAATGGTCTGGAGGACGACCGACGCTGATGAACCAACGTAGACTGTACCATGTATAAAAGCAATTGCTTTCCATCTTAGACAAAACTTATTATGTTGCGGTAGTTTCGGCTGCTACGTATAATTATTAATCAAATAAAGCATTTGTCATAGTTAATCCAATCTTTAAATTAACTTGAGAATGAAACTACATTTATGCTATTATTTTTACTCTCTCTATATTAACTTCGCTGATGTATGTTTGTATGTGCCACTCAAATTTTTTGAGGCTAAATTAACCTACTTTCCGATTCGATTGAACTGAAATCTGGCAAGTAAATTCGTTGTCGAGAACACTGCATGCTATCAAAATTTCAGATATTCATCACGGAAAGTGGGTTGATTTAAAAAATATTGATATGTTGATATTGATATCGTATTAAAGAGATAACGTAATTTTATCTAAAATATGTTGAAATTAAGAGAGTGAAATATAGAGTTTCAAAAACCATGTTCTTTATGTTTGATTTTTTTTAATTATAAAATATTAAGTATAATAATCTAGGTGACCTTTACCATGAATTATAAATTATAAAATTTTCAATTATCTTTTTCGCTATTTAAATAAATTATACTAAATCTAATATTATTTTACATAAGTTTAAAATTAATATTTTTTAATATGTTAAATAAAAATTTAAAAATAATATACTTTATAAATTAAAAAAAAATAGTTTAAAAATCGAATTTATCTGGCATAATGTGCCAGACAAAAGATTAATTTATTCAATAAATTTTTATTAAAAAATAAAATCAATAAAAATTGAATTAATAAATGATAAATTACAAAATCTAAAACGATATAATTTTTCAACAGTTTATCACTTGCATAATTTATAGCTCCCTGTAAGGCATCAACTGGCAGCAGTGCACAGAAAGTGAAAGCCACGCGATTCACGATGTTTATAAATATGTGTATCCTAATCTGTCCTGTGTATATTCGGGGGAAATTATCCAAACAAAACTTCATATATTCAACGGCCAGAAGGCCACATGTTAATATAAATTGAAATTTCCCAAGTTAATTGGTGATGAATAAATTTGTTAGGCAAATAAATAGGTAAGGATTTATATCTGATTAAAGCTGGATATTATTCGGACCCAATTTGTCTCATAAGACAATTGTAGGAATTCATCACCTTGCTGCTTATGATGTGAAAAATTCCGTCGGAAATCTTAAAATATTTACAATTAAATTAACTGTATTTACTTAATTTACAGTTTCTAGGACCAAACAAGATTGATTAACCCTTTCGCTTTAGAGAAATTATTTTAAAATTTATCATCCTTATACGGAATATCGTTTGAGATGCGTATTCTATTTTGCACATACACGGATTGACAAAGGCATACTAATACAAAATAAATATTCATGTTGCAACAGTTTCATACACCGAGTATCATTGAATAATGTCATATATCAGGGGTGCTCAAAGGTTTAGGTTGGAGAGCCATGTTCGAAAATCATAAAATACTGTAGAGCCGCAAAATTATCAATGCAAACTTAAATTTAAATTTTATTATCATAATTAATAACTAAAGTATTTGTTTTAAATTCTTATCTTTCAATAAATTTATTAAATAAAAAAATTCAATATTTCATTTAACACATTTAAAAATTACTTCAAAAACATGTGCGCGAAAATCTAAAAATTATATTAAAATTGTATAATAAAATACAAAATTGAAAAATTTCAGTTACAACTTAATAATTTATTGAGCCACAAAAAAATGTCAAAGAGCCGCATGCGGCTTGTGAGCCGCAGTTTGAGCTTGTCTGTCATATATGATATTAAAAATATTTATTTTTACATTATTCTCAAAAAAGTTGAATTTTTTCTCAACAACTCAAAGTAAATTTATTGGAATTTTCTTCAAATATATTTTCATACACTATTTTTCAAATATTTGTTCTGAATAACAATTTTTAAATGCCATTTTCCATTAAACGGGTTAAAATATTGAAAGATCGTATGCATGTTTTATTATGTGATGTGCTTGTGTGTTAAATTTATATTTTCTATCACTTCCCATACACCAATGGGCAATTGATGAGCGTTTTAATATGATTAAATGAGATCCAGTCAATTGAGCTTTGATTTGGTTTTATTATTAATATAAATTTTGATGTTAAATTCTATGTAATTAAATGATTTGTTCTCATTTTTTTTATTTAATATAACTATTTAAAATTATCTTTAAGATATTTTTTAAATTCATTTATAAAATTCCAGTCTTTCTATATTTTATTTTAACACTTATTACTGTTTTCTTTTTGATTCCAAGAATAATGCCTATTTCGTAAAATTCATGACCACTTTCCTTTGCGCCAAATATCTTTTTTTATCATCTATGGTTATTCTATAGAAAAGTTTTATAAATTAACTAAAGTTTAAATAGAAACTTATACATTTCTATTTATTTCTTGAGCTGGAAATAATTAATTCCGAAGAACATCTGATATATTCTCATACATTTATATTTTTATATTCAAAGTACAATAGCGTGAATAAACCGTATTCGTAAATTGACACTTAAAGATCTCCACCGAAAAATGACAGTTTTCAAACTAAAGGGGTAAACCATTCATGTTTGATGGAATTGGGTATTGTAAATTATATTTTGCCACGCTTTCAATTTCTTTTACAATATAAAAAATTTTTAAAAATTCTATTTATTGTAAATATTTTAACTATATCCAGTGGAATTGTTGAATAATAATGATCTTTATCTTTTTAATTTTTACTTCGTTCTGAATGTTATGGATCAGAACTTCTTGCTAGATCAAATAATGTTTTGAATGTTATAAAGCTTTGGAGTATAACATTATAAAAGGTGAGAATAGAGTCATGTTTAGAGCCGTTTGCAAGTGATTTAAAATATGGATGTTTATTATTAAATTTAATACAATTATTGGTATCAATAAAACTACTCCTTTCTCCAGTACCAAGCAAGTGAATAAATTGTTAATAAATTGTGAATAAAAGTGAATAAAAGTTTGTAAAATAAAGAGAGATAAACCTGATTTTAAGATTTGAGAATGTAACATTAACAATTATTATTATTATTATTATTATTATTATTATTATTATTATTATTATTATTATTTTATTATTATTATTATTATTATTATTATTATTATTATTATTATTATTATTATTATTATTATTATTATTATTATTATTATTATTATTATTATTATTATAATTATTATTATTATTATAATTATTATTATTATTATTATTATTATTATTATTATTATTATTATTATTATTATTATTATCTTTTTTTTCATTCACCAACTTTAACATTTGTCAAACTTAATTTGAAGAATTTTTTTATGCATAAGAATAGGAAATAATTTATTGGGAGAAAACAATAAAAGTTATGTCAAAATGGTGACTTGTCTCACAATGCTATTCAGAATATTAACTTATTCTCTCAATTAATTTATTATTTAGTGTATTAAGTCATTTGTTATAATAATATATTATTTAATTTGAAGTATTTCTAATTTAATAACTTTATTGGTTCATGAAGTATCGGTAGTAAACGGACTAACCTTGATTTCAGTGATATTCTTGCTTCATTTTGTCATAGTTATTTTAAACATACCAGACCAAGACAGCTTCAATGTGTTCTCTAGAACACGGCTTCATGATTTAGAAGGTACCGCGCTACAACTTACAAATAAATTCGCTTTCCCTGCTATTGCACTCACATAAACTATCGCCATTCAAAGTACTAGTAAAAATCACTTTGCAAAGGTATGATGTTATGTACGTCCAGATAAGCAAAACACATGAGGTTGTGATGATCAGTTAAATATACTTTATTTCAATCATATATAACTTCTTCAATACAAGCTAAGATTCATTAATTTCCAAAAGTAATGAGGATATCTGCCATTTTATAGATGGCTGCAAAGCAAGATTTTTTAAAAAGTGAATTTTTATTTCATAAAGATATAAGATCATTACTCAAGCTCTTAAATATTAGTTTAATTAACATCTTAATCCCTCACCATTGTTCATTATTGCCGATGATCAAGAAGTGACTAAAACGTTGTTTATGGTGTTGAAATAAATTTTAATTAACAGAATGAATAAAATTAATTATAATTAATAAAAATGAGTTTGAATCTATTCCTAACAAGGCCGGGCAATAAGCTTGGGATCATTTATAATATGTAATAATACCGTATTTTAGCGCATATAACGCGCACGTTATACGCATTTTTACAAACCGTGCACCCCCCATGCGCGGTATCTGTGGGTGCGCGCTTTATGATTTATATTTTACACGTGTCGGCTTTGCCAGTGGAAATATTTTTATGATGTGACAGTAACCCTACCATCGGTTTTATTGTTTTTTGTAATCAGATACCGCGCGCGTTATATGCGCTAAAATACGGTACGTTTATAACGATGAGTTTACTCTGGCCCTATCTATGACTTTCTTAATATTCTTTTTTATTTGTTTGAATTTTGAGGATTTTGTCTCAAACGTATTTTCCATTTAGACAACTCATAAATTTTATTATACAGCTGTTTTGTACACTGAATTATTTTCTTTTTTTTCCCAAAGAATGCTTTGTAAAATCTTTGAAATTAGTTTGGATTTACTTTAATGCAAATATGAAAGAGCAGAGCACCCTGTTATCGATGGGAGAAAATCCAAAGATATTCTGTGTGAACTCAGCATAAGTATTTTTACAACATTTAGTTACTAGTTGATTCTAAAATTTTTAAAATTTTCACCTATTTATTTTATACTTTTGATCTAACAAAAATATATTTTCAAGTGATTTAAATGCAGTTCCGAAAATTCGTGAATATCAAAAAAACATCGATATATTTACTGATTCATAGTCAAGCTTTTTAATAAATACAATGTCGATTGAAAAAAAATCAGTTCTGAAATTGAAAAAAGAGAATACTTGATAATCCTCTAATAGCGGACACTATAAATACAACTTGTTGATAAAATATATCATTTTATAATTAAAATAAATTATTTTTCTATATTTATCTAAATTCTAAATATTTACTTAACAATGATAGAATAAACAAAACAGAAAAAAATTGGTTTTCAATGAGAAAATGGAGATCTTTCTTCCTATGGCTTCTTGAAATCAAGGGAAATACTTTAATGCAGCTTTCACGTATTCCATACAAAATATTATAAATCTGGTACATTTGTATGATACTGCCCTCAAGAAGTACACATATTGCATTATGATAAAATAAGAAAGCTTAATAAACTCATTAAATTTTTATAAGTTGAAATTTTTTTCATTTTTAAATGTGTTTTGCAAATGAAATAGCAAAAAGGTCCAGAATATGTCCACTTAGTTAATATATAAATACAGTCCTTATACAGAATTAAAACATCAATAATATTAACGCAAAAATAAAAATGTCAGTGATATAACTATAAAATATACCACTCGAGCATCCATTATACAATATATTTCGAGAGGTAAACTGTTATCATCGGGTAGGAAAGATAAAACCATATATATATTTTAAATTGGTTATATAGAACAAATAAAATAACCAAATAATTAATTAATTTTAAAAACTTATTTTCATAAATTTTATACTTAAATATTCACATTAAAAATAATTAAATTTAAACAGACGTTTTTAATAAAAATTAATAATTTTACTTAATAATTTAATAATCAAATCATTTACAAAACACATTCGGAACACAAATAGTCCATATTCCATTCCAGATTATAAAATACAAACACAAACACAATTGTTCTCACCAATATTAATCAATTCTTTCAGTCAATAGTGATCAAGTACTTGAATGGATATGACAGCTAGTCATTCCTATGTATATAATATTACACCAATGACATTTAAATAATTTCTAAATTAAATCAATTTTATTCATTTCTGTTAAGTTGTTAATGTGTGTGTGTGTGTCTACGTATTATAATTTTGTAATTTTATAAATATTATAATTTTTACTATTTTTATATTAAATATGAATTTGGATAACTGGATAATAAAGAAATGAATTTTTTACTAGAATTTTTAATAAATTTTATTATTTCCTACTCTAGAAACCGCCTACCTTTTTTCATAGTCGGATAAGAGAGTAGTCAGTTTTATTATTATTTAAGAAATTTTAGAACTTAAACATTTTCTATTCAAACTATAATTTGAATGTCCATATTTTTGATTTTGTCTTACTTTTTTTTTAAATATTTTATATAAATTCCTATTTATTTTATAACTAAAATCTTTGTAATCACTTTGAAGTCTCCAAACGAGTCCCATTTCTGAAACAAAATTAAGAGTAGGGATGATAGTGAAAAGTTTCAAATTTTTCGGAACTTCATCAAAATTAATTGGAGGCCGATAGAGTTTACATTTGATCCGTATTGAAATAAGGAAGATGATTAATGATGGAAAAAGTTACTAATAAATATGAAAAATAAAAAATTCAAACACATTCAATTTTTTTTCATAATATTAAAACAAAGTTATTTTTATAAAATTATTTTACCATAATTTTCCAAAATTAAATTAAAATGTTAATAATTAAATTTTCAAAAATTAAAGTTTTTAATAAATTTCTCAGTGAAATTAAGATCACAATAATGTAACAATTAAGAAGGGAGCCGAGAGGCGATATCTTCCCTACCGACCGCCAGACTTCGGTTCAAGCAAGTAACAAAATTCTGTACAAAAAATTACGAATTCAATCAGAAAATAAATGACAAATTAATAATTAATTGTTAATTTTTGTTCACTGACAAACGAAATTGCTTGCTAATGAAACAGGAAACATAACAGGTTTTCAAATTTCACTTCCCTACATTTATTTCTAGGAATGATAATAATTTCTGACAGTTATTCAGGATTTCATTGGAATAAATGGGAGACGGAAAGTACGAAGCCAAAGCAAGAACAAACCACTTGATATATCAATTAAATTAATTGTTATTTTCCTGGCTGGCTCTGGGCAAGGGGATAATGAAAATTATAATACAATATTCTGATAAGTAATAGGAGAAGTTATAATTAAGTTTCCTACATAAAACCTGAACAATAAAGTTTATATTGGATACACTTTGTTTCACTTTAATTAAATTAATCTCAGAATATCTTTTACGATCATTTCTTACATACTATTTTTCACGATACACAAAAATGATATATAAAAAATCCCATCGCAAAAAAGAGAAGTCAGCGCTTAATTAGGCCATTGAAAATTTTACTTATTTCTTTTTCTCTAAAGGGCTTTTTAAGTTCCTCTTGCTAAATCAGAGCTTCCTTGTTACTTAATATCCTTAAATTACTTATGTTATGATTAAAGTATACCTGTGGGTTCTTAATCAGGCTGCCCAATAGTGCCATAAGATAAAATAAATACGCAAAAGCGACCTAATTTTCGTAGTTTTTATGCGCACATGACAATTTCTCCTTATTATATACTATTATACAAATGAGGTAATATAAACTAATTTTCAAAAAATACAGAAATAAAATAAATTAATTTAATTTGTTCATTATTTTAATCATTATTATTATTATTATTATTATTATTATTATTATTATTATTATTATTATTATTATTATTATTATTATTATTATTATTATTATTATTATTATTATTATTATTATTATTATTATTATTATAATTATTATTATTATTATTAATATTAGTATTAGTATTATTATTATTATTATTATTATTATTATAATTATTATTATTATAATTATTATTATTATTATTATTATTATTATTATTATTATTATTATTATTATTATTATTATTATTATTATTATTATAATTATTATTATTATTATTAATATTAGTATTAGTATTATTATTATTATTATTATTATTATTATAATTATTATTATTATAATTATTATTATTATTATTATTATTATTATTATTATTATTATTATTATTATTATTATTATTATTATTATTATTATTATTATTATTATTATTATAATTATTATTATTATTATTATTATTATTATTATTACTACTAATCCGCGTAATTTTCATTTATAATAAACCTAACTAAAATATTTTACATATTTTATGTAAATCAAATTTTAATAAAAAATTAATAAATTTAAATATTAAATATTTATTATTATAATTCCGAAAGTCCAAGTAATTTAATTGTGAAAAAATTTCCCATTGGATAGAATTTAAACAAGTTATTCTTGAGATATATAAATAATATTTCTGATATATTTTCAATAACTATTTTATCTGTTAATTAATGGAATGCAATTTGTCAGCATTTTCCAACGAAAATGAATCTCTGAAATGTCTTGCGAATCTTACGAACCAATTCCAGCCGTCGGCGGTTAGTAAAGTCTGTTTTGCAGTTGCCATATTAACTATGTCGACTCATTGTCTATTTGTAACATGCATTCGTCACATACGGATGCTATACGGGTCTTTTATTTTGACGAATCTCTACATGATGACTTTCTCGTATATCTTTTTCATGACTTCATGCAGCATGGATATTAAAACAATTCAATATGCTTCCCAATATAACTGGATTAATAAGCGTTCTATAATGGAATCTGTATCCCAATTCAGTTTCGTGTCGTCGATTTACTGGAATCTTGCGGCATCGTGTCAGATCTGCTTGGTGATCTACCGAGGATGTCATACGGAGTCAACGTATAAATTGTTTGATTGTGTCCAATACTTTTGGGGGACAATTATGTCTTTTGTAATGCCGGGATTTTGTTGCTATTTTAAATTTTATCTTGACAACTGGTTGGACATAAATCCGAAAATCGTCGACAATTTAAAGCATGAAATTGAATGCAGTTTTAACAGCTCCGTCAATACCGATATATTTTTCTATATGCCAATATTTACCGGGATGATGATAACGGTGGGCATTTTGGTAATTATTTACACCATGCGTTGCAATAAATCTAGAGAAGATCGCATAATTATGTTTCAAAATCAGGAGATTTCTGCTCGATACGGAATGTGCTGTAAATTGGTCTTCACGTATCTAGTGATATGGGTTACTGGGGCAGCTGCTACTCATATAATTAGCCCTCCGTTGTGGCACGTCTTTACGCTTATGCTGCTCACTACAAACCTTATTTATTGCTGTGAATTTCATATTCAGTAGACCCGTCTTGGATCTTCTTTACAGATCTAGAACGACTTCTGACGAAAACTTTCAAATTGACATGGAAGCATTTTATATGGTGAAATAATTTCAAGGTTCACAGATTACGGATTTCCGTTTTTATATTTCAATTTGAAAGAAATACAAATTTTTAATATGATTTTAATTAATTAATTAATATTATTAAAATAGAATTACTTTCGATTATTACAAAATAATTTCAATTATTGAAGTTTACATATTTAATTAAGTAAATTAAATAATCAAAAGCGATTAAGTCAACGTAGCATCCTGCCGATACTTGAATAACAAGGAACATTTATACAAAATTCTGTATATTTGTGTTCTGTACAGCAAAATTTACTAAAGCCAATTTTTACCAAATCAAATAAAATTTTTAAAACCGGGATAATGTTTATTATTTCCGGATTTTCCTTCAATAAATAGGCTGCCAGGCTTTCATATATCCTTATATTATGTTGTTTAATGTAGTATAATTAATGTATATGAATGCATGCATGTTTGATTGATTATCTAGATTGGCTGGATCCTCAGATTATGTCAGTGTTTATTATTTATTCCAATTATGTATGTGTAGTAGACATGTAATATATATATAATGTTTACTTTTCATGAATAGAATTTTTACGTATTGATATTTATTTTTATTACAATCCAGAAAAAATGGCTTTCAATAAATAGTTATAAACTGGAAAACTGTCGAATTTTTCAGTAATTGTTTTATCCCACAAATTTTTACCCATTTCATTACGTTCCTTAGAGAATGTTTCAGAGCATTCTCTTTTCATAATTTCCCATCTTGTTTTTAAAAAATAACATAATTTTCTTAAAGCAAATATTGATACTGAATATGAAGGGCATCTTTTCGACATACTCTTTTCAAGACTAATTACTTCTTCATTTCTTTCATTCATTAGTAGAAGGGGAAAAATTTCATATTACAATAAAATAACTTCAAAGA
>CAUHTR010007032.1:0-12270 GCA_959609185.1 Schmidtea polychroa | reverse complement strand
AATCAGGTAAATGTAGAAAAATGGGATGCAATAAACCTTTGGATATTAACCAATTGAGCGGGCCGTGCGACTACAGTCGCACAACTTTATTTTGGTCTTGAGGGCGAAATTCGACTCTAGTCCACTAAATGCCAAAAACTTTTAGTTTGCATCAATATATTCTACAGCTTAAAATAGTTGCCAAAATAGCCATATTTTTAATTATACGTCAATTTAGGAAAAATTCATTTTTTATGACAAAATTGCACCTTTGGGGGAATAAAAAATTTTGAGCCCGTCACCCTCAAAGGGTTAATAAGATACAATATCGAATAAATAATATTAAAATTCAATCAATTACGGTTACTATGGATATTCAACAAGTACAACATGACTGTATTCGTAAAATAATTGGAATGTGTTTTGACATTACTGCTAACAATATACGTAGACTGAAAGTGACATTCACTCTTCTAGTGGTAGGCTTGTCGGTACCATATGGAGGTCTTGCTAAAAGATGTGTTTTGTGCCTGGTTTGGGACATATATACAACCAAAAATACTTCTTTTCAAAAAGCTACATGACAAGTTGTTTGTACTATATCAAAGAATCTTCAGGTGTCTTTGATAATCGTTCCAAATGAGTTAAGGATTTTTTGCTAAACATTGCGATATCTAATAACCGAGAAATTATGATCGCAAACTGAAATGCCATGCAGCTTCCATTATTGTCCTGAAAACAAAATATCCGGTTAGCAGACCTAGTGCCTTATATCAAGCTAGATGGATGGCTAAGGCCATCTGTTCATTGAAGATCGAGTTGTTGATCAATGGAAACGAAGATATTCTTTGTCTATCAGAAGTTCAGGAAGTTCAGAAGTTCAACAAGTTTGTTATACAATTATATACCCTTAATAAATATCTAAATTTACCCATAATCGCAAACAAACAAACAAACGAACCAATCAATCAAGAAAAACAACATAAAAACACGAAATATTTTCCATAACTCAGATAAATAAAAAACATTTTGTTAAAATTATCCCTTTGTATATTATTTTTCCCTGGGGAAAAGTTATTTAAATATTTAACGAATTTAATGGTACTTTTTGGGTTTTGCAGGGCACTGATAGGCACTGTGCAATTTATTGATTGGTATTCCCTGAATATCGATCTAATATTTTATCACGAAATAAATTCAGAAGATCAAAGAACTAATTTCGATTTCAATTAATTGATGCCATGATCATTAAATAATTCCTTCCTGTTGGGAAAATATTTCCATTTCCAATCAGTCCTAATTGGATTTTTTTCTATTTTACATTTTATAGTTGTTTAAATAAATATAATAACGATAATAGTCATAAATTATAATTATTAGGGAATAATGAAATGGGTAGTAATGAGTCCTTACTATTATTATTATTATTATTATTATTATTATTATTATTATTATTATTATTATTATTATTATTATTATTATTATTATTATTATTATTTTTATTATTATTATTAATTTTATTATTAATAATGTTTTATTATTATTATTATTATTATTATTATTATTATTATTATTATTATTATTATTATTATTATTATTATTATTATTATTATTATTATTAATATTATTATTAATAATGACAACAACAATACTTTGTCTATATTTGATAGATTAGCACCACGAAGCAATAATATTTCCACGGAATCACATTTATTTTGTTCCACGCCGGCATGAAGAGGAGTTTGCTCTCTCTGACTTAGAATTATTTCATTATTTTTGGAATAAAATTTTTACTTTATTTATGATATCCATATCAGCATTATTGTCGAGCAGTAGAGTCACCATTGATGGGAGATTTGATAAAGTTGCAATATGAAGAGGTGTATTTCCTTGCTAAATTCATCAATTAATAAATCTTGATTAATATGAGAATTTGTACAGAATCCCTTTCCAGCAGTCACAGTAAACATTTGAAAATGAAGGATAAAAATTAAAAATGTAAGGGCAACGGGACTAAATATTTTTATATCAACACAAAATTCATATCAAACTAAATATGATCTACGAATTTTTCAAATTTGTTAAATATGGGAAATTTAATGAAATTTTAAATAGAAATCTCATGCCAATTCTCTGAGACGGGAATTTAATTGTCAACAAATTCTCAATAACTAATTTGAGAGAAGTATTAAAAATTTATTAAATACAATTTTATATGGACTTGTTGTCAACATTATATTAGAAATTCCTATAATATCATTACCAAGGGAATGATACAACCGTATAACATAAAATTTCTGATGTGAAAGATTACAAAGGTACAAAGATTATGCCCCTTGGGTGGTTCGATACCCTATATTATCCTACTGTCTGAAGAAGTTTTGGATGAAGAGTTTAGTTCATTATTTACGTAATTAGTTTTTAATTCTTCCATTAAAGACTTCTTGTGAATTAGCATAATACTGGATGTTGTATTAAAATCTCAAGTTTGAGAGACTTTAAAAGTTTTTCTAATTCAAATAGGAAAAATTGCTTCCATTAATCAAATAATTTTTTGTTTAACTTAATGTCAGCACAAATATATATATATATATATATATATATATATATATATAATATATATATATATATATCGACTCATTAAATTTTTTTTATTTTTTATTTTTTTAAATTTACCAAGTAGTGAGCACAAGAGTCTTCATGTAATTTAATCGAAATACTTTATATTTAATAAATATAATAATTCAAATAAATAATTTAAAAAACAATATAATTAAGATGAAATTTACGACTGAGCATGCACATACTAAGTTATAATATTGTCAATTTCTTAGTTCTTTCTAAATTCGATTATTTTCACTTAATTTTAGGGTTGCCAGATTTTCACCAAGGCAAACCGGGACGTTTGGCAACCCTAGGTAACTATATAAAAAATTAAAATAATAAACCAAGTACAAATATAAAAATCAATAAACTCACATATTTTTAAATAATTTAATAGCTTTAAATATTGTAAATAAAAAAGTAACTTTTCCACGACGGCCACAGATTAAATTAAACAAAAACAAAACTTAACCATCTGTCATTCATAACAAAAACAAACTATCCAACAGGAAAAGTTTCATATTAAAACCAATCAAACAAGAAAGCTAATTCGAAAAATAGAAAAAGTGTGATAAATAAACGAAACTTTGGAGACAGTTGTCCTCCAAAATTTTTAATTTTGTTTGCAATATTGTAAAGCAAAAAAACCGGGACAATTGAGCGTCCAGAAGACCTCTTTCGGGACACCGGGACAATGATTTCAAAAACGGGACAATCCCGGAAAACCGGGACGTCTGGCAACCCTACTTAATTTACATTTTTAAAATTAGAATTTATAATCCATAGTTACTTTACAGAATGAACTTGATATGTGATTTTTTTACTTTCTTTTATGAGATGAAATTCATGCAGTTAATTTAAATATAAGACATTGTATTTCAATTCTTTGACAACATATTATGAAATTTATTTTTTTTATTTCTGTTAACTGCACGTCAAATTTTGTATTCAAAAAAAAGTATAATATCTGGAAAGAAAGAGTTCAAAACTAAATTAACATTATTGAATTAATTATTAAATTAATTAATTATATTAATGGATTTTAAAATTTTCTCTGTTGTTTAAATAAATACATTTTCAGTAAACTACGACTCAGTATACCTATTAAAAGTTAATTTCTTTTTCAGAGAACTATAATCTTAAATATTGAAAATTTTATATTCATGTGGCCATGGAATCTATTACTGAAAAAGGATGATAGAAGAAGGAAAGAGGAAATTTAATATCCAATGGACGGAAAAATATTTTGTGTCCGAGTTATTTGGCAATATAATGTCTTATATGTAATGATAAGATTAGTGTATGCAAGAAATACAATATAAAACGTCATTATGCTTTGAAACATGAGTCAGAATATCAGACGTTTAATGAAGAAAGAAGAAAAACGAAAATTAAAGAATTGACAAAGGTAATTAGGTCACAACAAGCTAGTCTTCAAAAACGTTGTTAAAACTGGAACATGTACAAAAGTTACCTTATAGCTGAGAAATTAGCTAAGAAAGGAAAACCCCTTGTTGATGGAGAATTAATAAAAGAATGCATTGTTATTGCTTTTAATGAGTACTGTCCAGTCAAGGTGAATTTAGTAAAGGAAACATGTCTATCACATCAGACAATTGGCAGAAAAATTGATGATTCGGGTGATATTATTGAAGGCACACTGAAGGACAAATTGTCTGCATTCGTTCTTTACAGTTTAGAGTTGGATAAAAGAACTGATCAAAGTGATACTGCCCAATTACTTATTTTCATTAGAGGAATTGATGTAAAGTTCAATATTATTGAAGAAATGTTGGACTTGTGTCACATGAAAGGCAGAACAACAGGTAAGGACATATGAGCTGGTTAATTGGTCATTAGATAAATTCAATATTGATAGGAAAAGCATTTATTCAATTACAACTGATGGTGTTCCTGCCCTGACTGGTAAACACAATGGTTTTATTGCTTTATTCAAAGAGTCTGTTGATCATGAGATTCTCAGTTACCATTGCTTGATACATCAACAACAATTATGTGCTCAAAAGCTAAATATAAAACATTTGATGACTGATCTTGTCAAGGCTGTTAATTTCATCATATCACGGGTTTAAATCATCGCGAGTTTAAAGCATTCTTGGACGAAGTTGGCAGTGAATATGAAGACGTAGTGTATTTCTAAAAAGTAAGATAGCTCAGTAAAGCAGCAACCTTAAAAAGATTTCAGTTATTGTTGCCTGAAATAAAAATGTTCTTGAAAGAAAAGATGGATTTTTTAGAAATTGAAGAATGGTTGAATTATTTATCTTTCTTTGTAGACATCACCGAAGTATTAGCTGAACTTAATTTGCATTTACAAGAAAAGGACCAGTTGCGTTATTCAATGTTTAAGCGAAAAAATTGTTTCACAATGAAATTGGAACATTTTATAGCACAGCTAAAAGCTGGTAAAATTGTACACTTTCGTAGTCTATCTGAAAGAGAGAAAAAGATTTCTGTAAACTATGAAAAATATACTAAATTATGTGAAGATTTGCTTGAAGGGTTTACAATTAGATTTTCTGACTTTATAAAGATTGAAAATGAATTAAAATTGTTTAATGATCCATTTTCATTTGAATATGATAAAGCACCAGGGGAGTACGAACTTGAACTAATTGAACTGCAAAGTCAGGAAGGTTTAAAAACTTTCCATAGAGAGAACACACTTCCTTTATTTGATAAGAAAAATAACTCCACCCAGATCCGAACATCTTTAGACGGGTTGATTTTGCACTCTGTGTTGCCACGAGGTCACATCTCAGTTTACGAAAGTAAACATTTACATTAATTGAGCCGTGGGTTTTCGTAAAGCCCTTTGACTCGTGATCATATAAAACTCTTTGGTCAGTGTTTCAAGTACATAGTCTTGAGAGCAGTTTTTTTCAAGCATGAAAAACATTAAAACTGCAGAAAGAAAAAAGTTGACTGACAGACTTTTAGCAAAAATTTTTAGAATTAAGAATGCATACTTCGATGCAAATATTGAAAACATTATGGCTGGAAGACAAAGTCAAAAGTTTCATTGAATAAATATTGGTTAATTAAATTAATCTTTTTATGTATGACTACATATAAAGATTACAATATTTGGAATGTTGAAATAATGTAAATAAACTGTATTCGCATGATGTTGTTTTATATTGTAATTTTTCCATTAAATTTAAGGAGATAGTACCAAAAAAATCGACGTTTCTAAATAATTCACAATCCTGCACTATGAGCGCACTGTGAGGTTTAAGTCAAAAACACAGAAAACACAAAACTACAGAAATACATGATGCAGGTATAAAATAGAGTTTTTTTACAACAAAAGTACTCAGTTTAAGTTCAGCAAGAAAATAAATAATCATTCAAGTAAAAATAAAATGAACTAAATTCACTAGAAAATATGATTAATACAAATTAAAAAAAATTTTTTCGGTATAATGTAATGGATTTTAACTGATTCTAAGCCAATTGTTCATTTTTTGTTTTATTACATTACTGACAAACTTTAAATAATACACAAAATTTAAAAATATTTTAAGAAATTGAATTTTGAAGCACATTATGAAATTTATATGACCACCCCCGACATGTCCGTAAACCAGGGGTTTCAAACTCAAACTGGCCTGCGGGCCGCATTAGACTAGTATCATGAGGTGGCGGGCCGCAACATAACTAATAGTTTTTCAGAACATGTGGAGTCTGAAACACCGACGTTAATATTTATTTAATTAAAAACTCAACAAAACTAAAAAACATTTTTTTATTATTAATAATAATAATAATAATAATAATAATAATAATAATAATACAATAAAATGATAATTTAAGCCTTTCTGATAATTAAGCCTTGTCAAGGACTATCTTATAGTCGAAATTTTTTTCATTAAATACATTATTTGCAGCAAAAGGCTTAAATTATTATTTTATTGTTTTAGATAATAAATGCTGCTACCAAGAAATCATCATTTTATACTAATAATAATAATAATAATAATAATAATAATAATAATAATAATAATAATAATAATAATAATAATAATAATAATAATAATAAAATAATAATAAAATAATAATAATAATAATAATAATAATAATAATAATAATAATAATAATAATAATAATAATAATAATAATAATAATAATAATAAAATTTGAAGAAAATGTGGTAACATTTGAATGCATTAACTTGGTCACACATGTTTGTAATGATTTGATCCTTTCCTTGCAGTTTCAAATTTAAATCGGATAAGTGTTTCGTTATATCAACCATAAAAGATAAATCTTGCCACCACACTGTATCAGAAAACAAGGCGATGTCTTGTTTTTTATGTTAAAAACTGACATATTTCGTCTTTCAAATCCCAAAATTGTTTGAGAACCTTGGAGCAGGATAACCAACGTACCTCGGTATAGTACGACAAACCAGAATTTATTTTTGCATCCTAACTAGATTTTTTGGGTTCGTTTCCTTAATTTTTTGTTTAATGGGCGATAAAAACTAAATGTAACAGTTATAAGAAGTGATTACATAGAAAATTTTATTTTTAAGTTTTGTTTTGTTTTTTTGTACTGATATATCAAGTGGGCCGCAAGGTTATACGTTGTGGGCCGCAAGTTTTACATATCTGCCGTAACCTAATGTTTTTTGTTCAATATGAAAATTTCTTTAAGTTGGTCTGCTAAACTTCAACCCGTTCACGATTTCTTGTCATATCGTTTATCACTATGGGATTAGCAATCCCTTTCCTTTGATGTATGTGTGAATAAGCTTAATGGTGCTTTGTATGGTCCTCAGTTCGTGAAAGTAGATATTTTTCGGAAGAATTGAATATTGCCTCCTCTTAAGGATGAGAATTCGTTAAAAGAATTACTGAATAAATTAATTAAAAATAAGCAAATTGATGAAGAGTTGGTTAAATCTATTCGCCCAATGGGGTCACAACCAGCCAAAATGTATGGGCTTCCAAAAATCGATAAAGATGGTGTCCTTATGAGACCTGTTTTGGTTGGTACTGCCCAGTATAAAATAGATAAATTTTTGGATAAATTATTAAAACCATTAATAAGATCAGAGTTTGAATGTAATGATAATTTTGAATTTTTTTCCTGCATTAGACAAAGTTTGAATGAAATTATGGTTTCGTTTCATGTTTGTAGTTTGTTTAATAATGTACCATTGGTTGAAACTATAGATTTATGTTGCTTTTTATGGAATGAAAACATCTATGAACATCATGTTTTGGATGAAAGGGCATTTCGTGAACTTTTTGAATTTGCTACTTTAAATATCAATTTTCTTTTCAATAATGAATGGTATCAACAAATAGATCGAGTTGCTATGGGTTCTCCTTCAGCACCAACGATGGCGTCAATATTTTTGGCAAGCTTAGAAAAGAAAATTGTATTTTTCCAATTTAAGAAATCCACCGTTTATAAACGGTATGTGGATGATATTTTTCTTATATTACAAAATCAGAGGTGTGTTGATCCGTTTTTGCATTATATAAATAGTCTACATAAAAACATTGTATGCACATGTGAAACGTAGAAAAAATCATTACTTGGATTTGTTAATTCAACATAAAGAAAAACACTATGAGACAGATTTATTGAAAACCAACTGATACCGGTCGCTATACTTCGTCTAAAGGTTTTTGTGGATCAAGTATAAGGTATTCATTTATCATTCATGGTCTTTGTCTTCTACTTTTGTAAATTCAGTAAAAAGTATTGATAACTTGGTTGAATTGTTAATGAAGAATGGCTATTCAAAATCATTTTTATTAATTATGGTAAAAGAGTGTTGATAAATGTATTATGCATGTTTGAAAAAATCTGGCTGTGATTCTGTTGGTGTGAGTGAATTTGATAATGAGTTAAATAAATTAAATATCGGGTGAGCCTAAAATTTTGTTGGTATTGCGTGCTCAGAAGGTTTTAAGGATTATAAAGGGAAAATAAGCAAGCAGTTAGGGAATTTAAACTATATGATAGTGTCAAATTCATGTGATGTACGCAATATGTTTATTATTAAGTCTAAAACTCCAGTTGGATTGTGTTCTGACATCGTTTATCAGTTTGCATGTAATGGATGTAATACCACATACATTGGAAAGACTTCCCATCATCTCTGTATTCGAGCTCGAGAACATTATAGACAAAAGGCATTGGCCAATATTAGTGAGCACAATAAAAGTAGTAAGAGAAAAATAGGAATGTCTGATTTTAAAATTTTATTAAAAATTTCAATAATTATTGGCAACGTGTAATTTGTGGAGCGTTACTGATAAAATCATTGAATCCGAAACTTAATGTGCAAAATGCAGTGAATGTCTTGAATGTTTTTAAATTATTTTTGTATATTATATGTATGGATATATTATTTGAATGATAATTTAAAGAATTAAATATTTTTATTAAAAATTTGATATATTTAATATAATAAATAAATTTGTTCAAAAATCTATAATTTCTATAGTTATTATATCCTACCTGATGATGACAGAAAAACTGTCGAAATATATTGTGAAACGAATGTTTGAGTAGGGCTTTCTTATAAAAATTGAAAGATTTGATGAAATAAATTATCCAGAAGCATTGCCGGACGGTTGATAGACATGCTCTGTACTTTTATGTTGAGTTTAATAACCTTTTCATTCTTGCATGTTACAAATAACTTTGAAGTGCTACTTATAAAAAGGGCTTTCACAGATGTCACTGTAATTATTTATTTGTTTTTATTTCTTGAAATAACTGACAGCACCGCCTTTTTCTAGTATGTAGATTTTCTGGTTAATGACGATTTGTTTTATCCCTTGTTTACATGTATTTTTTTATTATAGAAATTGGATGAACCGTGTTTGTATGCTTCATTAAATTTTTCTACCATTTTTGGAATCCTATAATAATTTGGTAGGTGTAATTGCTTGTGAATTTTCAACAGACAGGTCATATATGTATGTATCTTACAATAATATTTATTGATAATTTTTTTTATATTATAGGTCGTTTTATCAAATACAACGCAGTGTAACGTGCTTTCATTTTCGTTTTGTACGATCCACGAAAATAATATATACATTACATATATATTTTGTTTTTAACAAAGAACATTAATTCTGTAATTTAAATAATGTTTAATTTTTAATATTTTATTTCAATAATATTGGTAGGGTCACTAGTTATGAGGACGTCCTTGGTAGATAATACTTTATGGAAATTGACAAGTACGTCGTGGAAAATATTGATGAAGGCATTTGCAAGTGCAAGATAATTCTTATGGGAACTCTTCTCTAGACACTTGAAGAAGTTGTGTGCCCTACATTGTTAAAAATGAACAAAAACTGATAAATGACAAATTATGAAAGGATACCCGAATAATGAACAATCATTATCAAATACTGTCAACAAATTTTCTAATTGCACCAAAATGTTAAAATTTCTTTATCGACTTTTAGATAATTTTATTAATTATTGTAGATAATATATCTGCCACAATTTCTATTACTGGATAATTACATGATTTTATTTGTACACTCAACTCCATGGAAATTAAAACTTAATGAACTGATATTAATTTCATATTTAATTAACTAATTTAATTTTTATTTTAATAATAATAATAATAATAATAATAATAATAATAATAATAATAATAATATATTATTATTATTATTATTATTATTATTATTATTATGATAATTAAATATGGAGACCAACTGTTATTATTATAAACATTACACCCAAGTATTTATTTTACTAATTCAATTTGTTAAAGAATGAATTTGAAATGTAAATCCCATTTAACTGATTCTGGTTATTAAAATAATTAAAAAAAGATTATTGAAAATTTGATTTAAATATGAAACATTGGCATGGGCGTCCGCAGGAATTTTTCCAAGGGGGGGGGGGCAAAAAACAAAGTAGAGAACCTTTACATATTAATGTAATACTTAAACATACAACAATTAGTATCATTTAAATTTTTGTTATGCTCATTTACGAAAAAAAATTGTTACTATATACCAAGGGTGGGCACGCATGAGTTCAATGAGAGACATTTTCCGAAAATTTATTTTTTAAAGAGCCACCATAGTGAACTACATATTTTTTTTTATTTCATTAATTTGATTAAAAAAGACTTAAACGCTATTAAAAACAATTATTTCAAAATTTAAGTAACAAACATAAAATATAATAAAAATCCATTAATAAAAAGTAATAAAATTTCTTGAATTAACGAAGACTTTTGGTCAAATCTTTGAAATTTGGTGTATACTTTGTTAAAGCTGTTCGCAGCAATTCTGTAAGATGCTGATTGGTCAACTGTGAACGATATTTCGACTTCACGAACTTCATTGTGGAGTACAAAGATTCACAACAATATGTTGTACCAAAAATTGAAATTAGACGGCAAGCAGCTTGTTTTAAGTGTGGATATTTTGCCTCTGGTACGAGTTTCCAAAATTCAATTATAGAAGTAACTTTATGGTGCATTTGCAAAGCCTGGTCCTCTTTCATATCTAATAACTCCAATTCCCCAACCGCTTTTTTAACAAGTATTACTTCAGAAATTGGAAATCCATCTTCAATAATATCACAAATAAATGGGTTCACAAAAAATGCAAATGTAGATTTAAAACTTTTCAAATCTTCAAACCTACATTTGAAATCCGCTTGCAATTCTTCCAATTTTTCACTGTATTCGTTTACTTTTTCTTCTGTGATATCAATTTTATTAGCTTTTATTCGTGGAAAATGATTAAATATTTTCGACCTAAGATCGTTCACAAAAAGCCGAAGTTTAGCTTCAAAACTAAATAACGTTTGTGACAAATCAATAATTATCTTTTCTTTTCCTTGTAAAGCCAAATTTAATATTTGCAAATGTTCCATAATGTCTGTAACGAACATTAAGTCAGAAAGCCAAGTTTCATTTTCTAATTCTGAGTATGCTATTCCTTTTTCTTTGGTAAATATTATGATAGGATTTAGGAGTTCCACAAAACGGTCCAAAACATTGTAAGTTGACAGCCATCTAACAATACACCATAAGGATACATCATTGGGCAATTCATCTGTTTCATCATTTAATCTTAATTCTTCTAAAAAGTTTTTTGTTTGTATTTTCGGTTTTTGATGTTTTCTGAGGTCATTGTAATAATAAATTTGAATAACTTATATTACTGAAATTTAAACAAAATAATAATAAGACATAAATTTAATTTTAATTAATTTAAAATTTTAAAATGCTTCATAAAAAATCTTCTTACCAAATTTTTCAAAAAACACGAATAGAAAACTATACTAAAATATACAAACGACCGCAATATTGTACAAACAAAAATACTAACTAATCAAAATTCACTAAATTTCACTAAATTTATTTTCATTGCTTCTCTCTCGTTGTTATAACAAAGCGCCGCCTACTACAAAATAATTTTAAAAAGCAGTAAAATGTGAAAAACAATGTTTCGTTAATTTTTAACATTTATGAAAATACAATTGCAACAAAAAATTTTTTTTTTAAAAATTCAGTTGAAAAAATTTCAAAATAAAAAAATCGAATTCAATTTTCAAATTCAATTATCAAAAATTCAATTATCAATGAGCCGCAGTTTACTCAACGAAGAGCCGCATGCGGCTCTAAGAGCCGCATTTGCCCACCGTTGCTATATT
>CAUHTR010007031.1:0-12265 GCA_959609185.1 Schmidtea polychroa | reverse complement strand
TAATAAATAATGGAGATAAAAATACACAAATATCTCAAATATGCAATGGGAAATCCAATAACTGTAATATATAATGAATTGATCTGGACGTTAGCATCAATCCTGGTGTTGGGCTAGAACTGATTTCTAGACCCAAACTTCTAATTATGACTGAAATGTGTAGGTACACAACATGCAAAAAGCAAAAAGTATAGCTAAATATTAAAAACTACACCAAATAAACAATATTAATTAAAGGAGAAAACAACAAAAAATATAAACACAGAAATTAAATAAAATTATACAAAAGCAAGAAGTTATGAAAAATAGAACTCAAAAATAACCAAATAAACACAGAGTTACAAAAAACAGACTCGAATAACTTGAAAAACGGTAAAAACAGTAAAAATTTCCAGAAAAACCCAGAACATTCCATAAAAATGGCGATGACCATCACAAAAGCCATCTAGAACAATAGAAGTTAGAAAAATAAATAAATTAGTATTAAAAATAAAAAAATCTTAAAAAGAAATTCATAAAACATCAGTTAAAATAAAAATAAAATTAAAATTAACATGGAATGTTCTGGAACCGTTCCAAATCCATCATGGACGTAAAATTAATGAAAAATAATTAAAATATAAAAATTTAAAAATAAAAACAAAAATTATGGCACAAAAATTGCCATTTAAAATATCAAAATCGCAAAATAGAAAATTCTGGAATAAAAAAGAATTCGAGTTTGTTTTAATGCATCAATACATACACGTGTACAAAATAGGTATATATACCGACACGTTTCGGTCATAATTAATCACTTTATGCAAAATTTTTGTCGACGAATTTTTTCGAGAAACCAATAGTAGGTATTTTTTTGATTGATGTAATTCTATGTTATATATGTTAATCATTTATGTAATTATTTTAATGTAAGCTATTTCTTAATTAAAATGTCCTCAAGATCTAATTTTTGTCTAATTAAGTACGACTGATCAGCGGCGTCCTAGTGCGTCTCTATTCAGTCCTGCATTTGATTATAATAATTTGTCTTATGAAACACGCATACATGCATTATTATTATTTATAGAACTTTTGTTGTTCGGGTCAGCCGGAGGTCGAACTACTTCATGGTCCTGCCATGGAGTTGGGTCGAGGAAATCCTCCGCCTGACTCTTCTTATTTATTAAAGGTCAGCCGTAAATGGTTGACTTAGCATATAACATTAAGGTTTGTCGAAGTGGTCAAAGTGAGGCCATGGAAGCAATATTCTTCCCGACCTTTTGCTTAATACACAATTAAAATCAACATTTAAAATCATGAACAACATCTCTACACTAAGGTCTTAATCCGAGTAGAACTCATACCTAAACTTACACAATTCTGCACTCACACTCATGTAGTTGGTTGATCAGTAATAGCAATCTCAGTTATACCTAGACATATGCCGAATTAGATTTCGTAATAGGAGTTTATGATAAAGTAATAGAAATAAGAGAGATATTCGGCATACGTATAAGTATAACTCAATCTAGATAGGTTAATTCAATGCAAATATAGATATTCTAAATCCAAAAGGTTAAATTACGAATTCCCACTTTAAAATATTCATGAATGTATAAAGACTTAGTCATAATTTATATAAATAACTATATGATCTTAGATATAATTATCTTGATGTAAATCATTAATGTATAAATCCCGATTAAAATTCTAGATTTGGTTTATAGAAATTTTATAACTAATGTGAACTTCAGGAAATATGGTTTATGAATAGTAAATCCCGATTAGAAATTATAAATTTTGTGTATAAAATTTTTTATAACTAATTATATATAAATGTAGAACTTCAGGAAATATAATTTATGAGTAGTTACCAACAAAACCGAAGACATTTTGGATAACTAAGATGATCCCATAGAAGTAACTCATAAAAAGTCATGTAAAGCTGACTAGAAGTTCATAAACGGTAGAGTACAAAAATTATAAATATAAAATCATAAAGTATGAAACCCAAATTCGTAAATTATTAAATATAAAATTATAAAATATATAACTATGAGTTATAAAATTGAAATTTCTAAAGTGTATGGTATAAAATTACACCTTATAAAACATAAAATTTTAAAGTATGGAACATAAAATCGTAGGTTACCAAACGTAAATGTATAAACTAGAAAATATATAAATTATAAAATCTAAATTCCGAAATTGCAAAACATAAAATCATAGCTTATAAAATATAAAACTATAAGGTATAAATAGAAAATCGTAAATGATTAAATATAAAAATTATTATTATTATTCTTATTATTCCCATTACGCTTATTGTCATTATTATCCTCACTATGGTTATTATTACTATTATTATTATTATTAGTATGAGTACTACTAGTATCATTATTATCTGCATTACTGGTATCATTATTATTATTATTATTACTATTATTATCATTACCATCATCTTATTTACTAGTGTCATCATTATTAACACTATTAATATTATAATTATTATTAATTTCCTTGGTAATATTATATCATTAAAATAATTTCCCTCATTTCTTCTGAAAATAAAATTTAAAACAAAATTATTGGTTTTAGGATTCCCTATCGCCAAATTTAGCTACACTAAACCTACCTTCCAATAAAATCACGGAAATTCCCTAAATTCTAATTTTAGTAACACCCCCCCCTCGGAAAACGACCTCCATATTACTAATTTGAAAATATATATATATATATATATATATATATATATATATATATATATATATATATATATATATATTATATATATATATACACATAAGTATGTGTGTGTGAATGCATAAGTATACATGCGTGGTTCTGGGTTTATCCCCATAAATCTACAAAGTAACTTTCAGGATCTCAATGCGGTATCATGACCATAACCCTTTTAATGAAATGAAATAAAGGTACGACAATTCATTAAGTCAATGCATTAAAGAAATTCATTAAATTATTAGAAACATTAAGGGTATTCGAAATCAAATAAACATTAAAGAAAGACATAAATTTTATTAGAGTTATCAAATATACCTTTAACCAAAATAAAAAGTCAAATTATAGCATAAAGTCATATTCGAAAGATTCCCAATATTTTCATCTAAACAGCCGTAGTCAGGTAGCTTATGGCGATCTCTGCTAAGAGGATCGGTTGGTGGAGCTGACCTTGATGATCGATCCGTTGTAACTCCTGGAATGAGTATAAACTCGATGGTGAAGGAAATCCCCAAGTTTTCCCATTAGTGTGGTAACTCGATCTTCGTTAACACGAGAGGTCTTAATATATTAATGACCGATGACAGCAGCTTCGAAAGGTCGGCCAGGCGCTGATGTTGCTGGAATACTATTCAAAAACTCAAAATATGAATATTTAACAATTTAAGTCAATTACCTTACTACATCAAACTAATTAGAATATAGGCATCCGTTCAAAATTATGGTTTAACATCAATAAAAATTACTATAATAAAACAACTAATTGTTTATAACCAATTTTATTAGTATTAATTATAATTAAAAATATATTGATAAATCAAGCCCCAATTTTAGGTTAGCAGTATTGGTATTAATCATAACAAATTTTGTAGTTAATTAAAATGTATTGATGAATTAAACCCAAATTTTACGTTAGCAGTATTAGTGCTAATTATAATGAATCTAGTAGTTAATTAAGAATATATTGATAAATCAAACCCAAATTGTAGGTTAGCAGCATTAGGATTAATTATCATAAATCCAGTAGCTAAAGTATTGTGTCCACATGTTCTATTGTGACATCAATGTATAAGTCACATGGGTTAAGCTCGATCTTAATAGTTATACTGCAGGTATGTCCCAATCAAACTATAGCAGCGACGAGGAAACCAACCAGCAAATGATCACTCGACTCCGTACCCGGTACATTTGGTACCACATCCATCGGTGGAGCCAGGGACGGGACCTGGATTGCACAAATCGAGTGATCCGGGAGGGCCCCGAAGTGGATGCCCCGGCGTGGGTGAAGGAGGAGGCGGGAAACGATTTTTTGCAAGAGGCTCGTGACCGAGCGGCCATCGAGGTGGACGCAGCTCAGATGCGACTGCGAAAACTCGAAATGCAAATCCGGGCTAACCGGGAAGGAAGGACGTTAGAGGACCTGGAGGAGGCCGAGGCGAGCCCGCGAAAAAGGGGAAGGCCTCGCAAGTACCCGGCCAATCTCGCCCTCAATGCTAACTCGCGATAGACATGTAGACTGATTGATTTGATAATGAACTGTACTATGAATAAATTTCCTCTTTAATGAATTGATAAATTTGATTTGAAGACGAACTTACTTTGAAGGAATTTCCTCTTTAATAAATCATCGCAAAAATTGAGTTGATTTTTTCATAATGATAAAATGTCTCATAACCGGTACTGATCTTATTATATAATTAAGCGAATGTCATGGGGTAGTAACATAATCCAAGATTATTACTTTTAGTGTTCAAACTCTTTGAGAACCTACGGAAAGACAGAGAAGAAGCACAAAAACAGGCCGATGATCTCCGAGCCCGAGTGGACAAACTCAAGGGACGGTGCCGGGAACTGGAAAGCACCTGGTTTAGTCCCGAGGATATGAAAAAGAAGGTGGCGCAGGTCCTCCAACTGCAGACCCAAGCCGCACAGGATCAGATGGAGATCCGGGCCTTGAAGCTCCAACTCCGTGCGTTAGAAACCGAGCGCAAAGAACAGGTGGTTCACGGAGCCGCAATCAGTCAAATCCGGCCGTTAACCGTGGAGTTGGCAACAATTTATCCTCCGGTTGCAAAAGATAAGCCCAAAAGAAAACGGCTTGGACGAAACATTCGAGAAAAATTAAAGAAGGCCAGGCTGGCCGAGTACGAACGGCAAGTGCATTCATCGCAAGCGTCTACGATGGGACCAGCCTGTTCCGCCAACAAGCCGATCTGAACTTTTACAAAACGTTGTGTTGTGTATATTTGGTAGCGTGTTTTGTATGTTTTTGTATTAAAATAATATATATTTTGTAGTATTGAGAAAATATCCGATATATTTTGTGATTGCCTGAGAAATGAGAGTTTGTGCGTAAGGTTGGGAAAACAATGTTGATAAGGGACCTGAGAAATCGGACACACACCTTCTATCGGTATTCCGTGAACACATAGAGTACTCGACAATTATAGTGCCTCGATGCGCTCACTATTTGCGAGTACTCAACCCCTTGGTACAGTACCAACGTTGATTACTCAACGGGTACCAAGCGGAAAAACAATGTTGTATTCTGGGTTACGCTGGTAACAGCACAAGATCGTAATAAATCAACCACCAGTAACCCACCACTGGGTATATTGTTCCATCAACTTTTCGACCAAGTGAGTACCAAGCTCTTTCATCAAACCAATTTACAAAATTGTAAAATTTATTTTCAACCATATACACTCAATTCCGAAATTAAAGATAGCTTATAATGCACGTTGGTGTGCACACCAGTTGAGGTGACTCACCATTTATGTGAAAATGATTACTTAACTTCATTTTTGAAAAATCGTTTTCAGGTAATTTTTTAATTATAAGTAACTTTTAAGACTTGAATTTTGGTTTTATATAATTATGAGATCATTATTCAAGTTATTAACACTAAATCTACCAGAGCGGTCAAATGACCGCTTTTGAGACTTTAATCGAAATTGTTAAATTTCAGATTTTTATTTTTCTTGAACTTACTGCACGACTTTTTCTATAATATATTGCTGTTTAATTTTTCAATATATATTTCTCTTCTTCTTTCGTTTTTCCTGATAATAATATGTACTCTACCGTTGCCTACACTGAGCGGTCTTTTGACCGCTAGAATATATATGAAATTTTATGAAGTTATCTGCATTGAAATCTCACGAGGTCTAGGAAGACGCCATGTGCGTACAGTTTGTTTTATGCTGGGTACAGAGCGACTGCTGGTAACTCACGAGGTGAGGCAAAATAGCGATCATTCAAATTAGATTACTGGCTCTGCACGCGGCATTACAAATATTTGCGATGTGATTAGTTCTATTTGTAATAATAAAATAGGCTACAAACTTTGGGTAATAAACAAATAAAGATAGTAAGTCTGCATTTCATTATTGATGAATTATTCAAATACAAATTCAAAAATTTAGCTCTAAAATGTCAATGCAAAGGAAATTGATGGCAGAAATAAATAATATAAGCGAACTATGCTCTGAAGTAGATGAAGGAGAAAATTCTGGGAGTGAGGATAGTATATATGATCCATTAGACACTGAGTCTGAGCTATTCGATACGGATAATGAGGAAGAGAACATTGTGAACACGCGTAGGGGACGAAAAAATGAGATTGTCCTCCAGTTTAGAAGATGAATGTGAAGAAAACGATCAGAATATTGAAACTTCAGTTGATGGAACTGTTTGGCAAAAAATACACCAAGGTTCTGGACCTGGAAGATCTCTGCTTCATACAATTTTCAGAGAAATATCAGGGCCAACGGGGTATACGAAACGCAACATTATTAGAATTTTATATTACTATATGGATAAATAAATATTGATAATCCATTATTTCTTGAAGTCAAAGGCGGCAAAATGAAATTTTCACACATTGTTTATTTTCCTAGTGCCAGGCCTGAATGAACTTATAGGAATAATGATAATGATGACAACCGAGCAGTTAAAATATATTGCAAAATTATTCTTAGATAGAATGTCATTTATTATATCAAACATTATAATATTAAATGTAATAAAATGTAATAAATTTATTTTAAATTTATTTATATTGATTTCTTTAGTTTGATTTCTTATTTACCAAATTTTTATTTTTTTTGTGGTAAATGAGAAGCACTTTACTTAATTTAAAAAATTCTAATAAAATCATGAAAATGAAAATATCCCCAAAAGACATATACTCGATAAAAACTTTTGGTTTGTCAATGCTGGATTACTTTCCACCACAATATACGACAAAGCAGGGCTCCTAGTTGGAACCTTTCCATTAACTTCGGTGGATTTCCGTTTCATCTTGTTCCTGGGAATAAAATACTTAATTCATTACATTGAACTGTTTATTTTTGACAATACTCCACTTTTGTCAGAATGTATAAATAAACATTTGAAATTTTTGCAAACCCTTTTAGGGACTCAAAAGAAATCGAAAAGATTTTTAAGCTATGAATTCATCACAAAACTTCAATTTATTTTCAACAATCTACAAAGCTTTGACGTGAAAAACTTTGCTTGTCGGCAAGTTTACATAGATCAACTGGAAAGATTTTGCAATTTATTCACTGGAAGATTGAACATTTGGATTAAAAATCCAATTCTTCAAGCATACCTTTTTAGATATGGGTATGATCCCTGTCGATCATCTATTATTTATAACTCATTTCTCATTCCCAACCAAAAACGATATGTTGATCCTATATGTCGAGTTGATCAAAAGTTTATTGAAAAGATCGAAGTAAAATGTAGCTGTAAAATAATGTTGAGTGTTGAAAGCACCGAATGTTTTTTGTATCCCGAATATATTACTCTTGAAGTGACGTTTGATCTTTATCGTGGAAATTATATCGGTTTCATTGAAATGTTTGGTTATATTGTCAAGAGATTAAATCCGACTCAATATTTTGTGAAATCTTTGAGAACGGTTATAATTGAAGGATCTATACTTTATAACATTTTGACTAATGTACCTTTTAAAAAATTGAAGTATCTCGAAAAGACTGTAATAGCTGGTTGTCCAATAACACCCTTTCTAAGTCCTGAAAGTACCAGCAAACAACTTCTTAGTATTGTTGCTAAAATGCGAGACCATGATACCACATATTTAGAATCAGCGGGTAATGAAACATCAGAAAGCAATGAAGAGGATTTATATAATCTGGATTTAGAATTCGAAAATAAAAAGTATTATTCATGTCATTCCACGGCTATTGAACTTTCTCAATTACAAGAAGACCTACATGACATGAATGAATCACAAAAACTGTTGAAGTACTTTCAGATGAAATACGAAAGAAGCATGAAAGAAATAGAGTTTGAAAAACATATAAAAAAGCAAAATGTTAAAGAACTGCTTCAAATGCAAGACAGAGGAGGTTTATTGCCAACAAAAAGTTCATCTAATTCTAAACATGAACTGGCGGAAACTGAGAAAAATAAGGGACCTTTGTCAATCATCTACAAGCCTGGCACAGAGAATTCGCAAAATGTGAATGAAAATTCAAATGTCATGAATAAATTAAGGAAAATCAAAGCACATCTCATTCATTTGAATTCAGCTAAAAAACCTTCGAATAAACCTAATAAAACTCAATTTCATTTAAATGAGAGTAATATTTGTTCGGTTCATAGGGAGTTAATAAGTGATTCGGAATTTGATTTCGAGGTCCTCGAACCGATCGAACAGTTTAAGTTGCTCCTACAGCTAAACTTCAAAGACTATTCCAACGATTACGATTGGATCAATCACAAAATTCGTTTAATGCTTAAATGTGACACAGACAGCACAGTTGAAGACGCAAAGTTTCCATACGTTTATCAGAAAGTAAATATTAAGGATAGATTGTCTAAGAAGCCACTTTTTCGAAACAAATTCCCTAGACCACGGGGAGTTTCGAGAACATTTACGGCGAAAAAGATAAAAACGAAAATAACACAAAATGTTTCCAGGCATTCTTGGATGTCAAAAGCCGCTAGTAGAATATTGTCAGAAGGAATGCCATCAGTGAGTGATATCGAATCGAATAGTAGCAGTACATTGTCAGAATCTGTCATTCGTAACGGCAGTGACTTGAGACAAAAGTTTCCCGAAATATTTGTGCTTTTAGAAAAATATGGTGGAAATTTTGTCGACATTTTTATCAATAAAAAACTCTACAAAAAACAAGATTGGTTGAATTTTCTCAGCAAACAATTTCATTTTGAATTAACAAAAGATGTTCACCTGAAAAGGATTTGCGATTTCGATAGTATTTTCAAGACAATATGTAAAAAGCATTCAGTGAAACTTGAAAAATATGAAGATGCGATAGTAAAAAAAATCTATGCTTTGTTACTTTTGTTAACGAACGAAGCAATAACGGAAAGGCAATTCCATAACATTGTAAATGGGAAAGGAGTTTCCTTGCCTATAATTGATAAAGTAAATAGAACACACCCTTCTGTACCAACCTATATTGGTAATTTGGATTCCTACAAAGAGAAAGATTATTTGCCTAATCTCTCTCGTTGTCTATGTCAAATGATGTATGATTTAATTCAAATATCTCACGAAGGTTCTCAGGACGTTTTCTATATTCTTAAAATGCATATACAAATTTTAGATGATATTATCAAAAATATAGAGGACCAAGATATCCTTTCAGCATTTAATATATTAAATATACGTAAAGAAATACATTCACTTGATTTTAATACATACGTTAGAGAGTATGGCTCAAATTCCTCTATGATTCTTTTGGCTGAGGAGCTGTCTTTTCTGCATGATATTATATTTAAACAACCTTGTTGTTCATATAAAATAAGTAAACACTTGGGACTTCACATTATTTATCATTCATTAAAGCTAGATAACAGACTGAATGTAGTGGAGCCATTTTTAAAGTTCCCAGGAGATAGAAGAATCAAAAGGATAGAAAAGATTTGCAATTGTCTCATAGCTCTACGAACACAAAAACATCCGACAATATCAATTAATGAATATCTCGTTGACATTTTTTACGATTTTGATTCTGGCAATCATTTCGGTGCAATAGATCTGTTAAAACAAATGATGAATTCCCAAAACCGGTTATTAGCAATTCAAGATCATCGAACAATAGTGGCCTACCCTTCGGGTGAATTGTGGGTATTTAGAGAACCTGATTGGTTGAAAAGGTGCTATAATCTCAACGAAACCGAATTGAAAAATCTAGATTTTTTCCGAAAGAAAGATGACAAAACAGACCCGTTGAAAGATATTGAAGATCAAAATTTTGATGAAAAATTATGAGAAAATTTATTACTTATTTCTAAATGATATTTTTAATAGTGGATTTTGTATAAAAATGAGTTAATTTCAATTGCAAATTTCATTATATCATTGAGATTTTGTCTTTTATTTTCATAGTGAAAAAACATTTTAACCTAAATAAATGAAATCTTATTTGCTCATTTTTGGTGTCTAATATTAATTGATAAAAGCAAAACAATCTTGATAAAAAAATTCAAGCTTGACATACGAAGGATTTGACGAAATTTACCTAAGATATTTTTATGAGAGGATTGTAAACATTTTATTCAATAAAAATTCTGAAATTGCTTAAATTTTAAATAATTTCTCATTTATTTTCAAACAAAATATATTTACATTTATAAAAAAATGTGTATTCAATTGTTTCAAACAAAACTCAATTACATATCAGCATATATAGGTATTATTTGGTATTATTTATATATTATTTATATAAGAAAAAAATCAATAATCGTAAATTATAGAAACATACATACATACTTTGATAGTGCAATGAGATACTTCTTACACTATCGAAATCTAAAAAGTGGTAGAAAAATTAAATACTGCATACAAACTAAACACATACTAAAAATGTGTTCCTATAATAACTTTATTTTAGACAATTTTAAGAAAAAAAGATCGCTGGAAATGTTTTTAAATGTATTTTCAAAGAAACTACGTTAAATTATCTTGAAAAGGACGAAATATCATCGTATGATTTATTTTTTTAGTTAAAATTAAGTTAAATATTCATTAGAATTTCAGATATTTGTTTTAGAAATATTTTAGAAAAATACATTTATGGTGATTGATATAATTATTTAATTATAATAAAAAATATATCTGACTTGCATTATATCAAAATAATTTCAAAATAATTATAAAATAAATTTCATTAAATTCCTAAAAAACATGAAAATTAATTAAAAATAATTTATATTACAAATGTTGACTAAAAGTAATATTTAAGAAATTGAATAATGATCTGTTATCTATATGGATCAAAATTCAAGTCTTAAAATTAAACATCTTAGCTGAAAGCCATTTCTAATGAAAATGAAATTCATTAAATTAGTGAGTCACCAATTGTAGATGTATATGAGTAGTTTCTGGTGTATTTATATGAGTTGTGAATTGCTTTTGCGTTCATTGTTAAGCTTTTTATTGCTGTACTATGCAGAATGAGTGCATTAATTTTTCAAATCTTATTTTATTAATAAATTCGACTTAAATTTTATTTTTTTATTAAGAATACTCAAATGACTTTTTCAAAAAGTTAAAGTTAGATAGGCGTCGGTTTCAGACACTATAAACAAATGATTTTTGGTTTATTTACACTAATAATAGTTCCTCGTTTGTGTTCTGTGTTGTGATATTAATGCTTTTATCTATAGGAATTAGCTATCAATCTGGCTCCTCGTGTTCGATAACTAAGCAAACGAAACTCGAATCCCAACAAAATAATCTTATATCAAACAAACTTAATACACTCAATTTGATTAATTACAATGGAGACACCCGATGAATATCACCCTAAACTCAAAACACAATCCACTTTAATTTTATTGTTTACTTTAGTTTCACTTCTTTGACTTTCTTTTTAATTGGAATTAATTCACTTTATCGTTATTTGACCAACTTACAAATTTAACTCTTTTGCTCTTAGTACAAATTTTTCCCTGATCTACTTTACAAATATTCTTTGCAATGTCCAAATCGCTGCCCATAAAACATTGGGTTTATTTAAAATTAAATAATCTATAGTCAATGTGGTCTAGCGTTCCACTTTTCTAGACGCCGATACAGTATTAGATCTATTTTCTCCGTTTAATTTTATTGCACATTACACTGACTTTCTCGATATTCTTCATGGTTTATATGTTTGTCTAAAATAATCAATTAATTAGTTAATTAATTAGTTTGTTTAAAGTTTCCTACCACTTATAGGAATCTCTTATCGATTTAAAATTATTTTATACGTCTTCAAATTTACATTTGCAACCAGATTTTCACTTTTTTCAAATTTCAATTAATTTTCAATTGATTTTGGTAATTTGTAATTTCATTTTTATTTAATACTTTTGTTGGGTTTTGGATTATTTCAAGTCGGTTCTCTCTGACTCCTAGTGTTCGTTAAATCAAAACAATGAACGACCCAACGTATATTAAAACAACAGGTTCACAATTTATTATCACGCTACAATTACTGATCAAAGTTTTATACGATTCTCCGCTCGGCGTTGATGCTTTGCAAACAAACAATATTCACCT
>CAUHTR010007030.1:0-12278 GCA_959609185.1 Schmidtea polychroa | reverse complement strand
NTCTGAGTGTCGAATTACAAATTCTTCCAATTGAATTTATCATTTTATGGTTTCAGCGACATTATATACTGTATTTTATATATCGAATATATCGCATAAATACTTGTATAACCATATAAAAAGTTAAAATTTAAGTAAAGCGAGTGAATTCTTCACATTGGATCTATCAGTGACGCAGTGATTGCATTGTTAGTATTTTCTGATTTGAACTTTTCACAATTTTTTCCGAAAAAAAATATTTTTTCGATTTTTTAAAATTTTTTTGTTACTGTAATTCTTTTTTTACGAACCGCGTAATAGCGAGATCGTGTTCTATAAGAGCGCTTTCTACGAGAGATTGCTGTATTTGAATTTTATAGCTCTTGCAAATGTAGCAGAACGATCAATATTTCCGATTTCGAATACCAATGAGCTACTGTATGTTTTGAAGGGAAAAAAAATGTTTAGTACGATTGACTGGGGAAATCTTATTATCAAATTGAAGCTTTAAATAGCATTTTCTACTAAAAGCAGATAATATTGTTTTAATCTGTTGCCATTTGGAATAGCAGCGGTCCCAGAAACTTTTCAAAAGTTGATGAATTTTGTATTAGGTGAAATCAAATGGAAATTAGCGATTGTATATTTAGACGATATTTTAAAATATTGAAAATAATTAAAAGTGAAGTTTAAATTCTTGGGATATATAACTAAAAATGGTTTAAAAACGGACGAGGATCAAACTTTTGCGATAAAAGACCCAAGTGGGTTAAAAAATTTAGAAGCTCTTTAGAATTAATTAATTATTCTAGGGAATTCATAAAAAATTACACAGAAAGTTCAAAAACTTTAGAAAAAATTGTGTGGAAGTAAAGAAAAGAAATTGATTTGGACAGGTGAATGTGAAAAGTCATTGACGCGAGTTTCGATCGTATATATATGAGTGTGTGTGTGGTTTTGGCTCAAATAGATGATTCAGAGGGATGTAATCGCTTATGGTTCCCATGCTATGCTTAAAATTGAAATTGGCAATTGCATAACAATTTACTATTTCACAAATCATTTTAAGCATTATCTATATGGGAAAAGATTCACACTTCGTTCTGAACACGAGGCAATTACGTATATGATGAAAACAAAGAAATCAATAACTCCACAATTTCAGTAGCTTAGAAATAGGTCTTCCATATCGGATCATTCCAACACAGGTGGATTATCAAGGGGAGTGAATATGCTAAATATATCCAATGTCCAGCGATTCTTTTTAAAGCAAAAACAAGGAAATTAAAAACGAAGTTATTGGCAATTATGGCGGAAAGTCCTGAACAAGACGGGCAAAGTAACTCAATAGGAATTCAAGAGATTATTAATAGGTTAAAGTCGAAAGATAACAATAAATTAAAAATAAAAGATTTTAAAGTGATTTTAATACAAGATGATAAAATAGGAATACCAAATGACCAAAGAACAGAATTTGTAATACAATATCATATAAATCTCTATCATGCGGGACCGGTGAAAGTAGAGAAATATATAATTTTGGAGTGCAAAATATGAAGGAAGCGGTTCAACCGGTCATTCAAAGTTGCGAAAATTGTCAGAAACGGAAGGTTACGACTAGAATTAAAGAGATAAATTGTAAAGTTTCATAATCAAGTTTATTTGAAACTATTTATCGATTTTCAATCCTGAAGGAACAAAATATCCCAGAGAAGTTCTGATATACACTAAAAATATATTAAATGCTTACAAATATATTGGAATCTGGGATTTCATTGGTCCTTAGACAAGTCTATTCCTGCATAATTTTTTCATCATACTTAATTGACAATAAACTTAAATTAAATTAAAAAAAATCGAATTGAAATGGTTTAAGCAAATGCAGTACGGAATGAAATATATATTTGGAATCATTGATCAATATAGTAAATATGTATCACTTCATACTTAAAAAGTAGCTGGATATTGAAATATGGTGTACTGTGATACATTGTGATAGAGGAAAATTATTTGAAGGCAAAGCTGTGGAAAATCTAATGAAAATTCATAATATTAAAATAATTCATTCATGCTCTTATCATCATTCTGCAAATGGGTAAATAGAACAACGATTGAGAATCATTAGGGGTGTCATTTATATCACTTTAAAAAATAACTAGATAAATTGGGTTGAATTATTACCAGAAATGGAATTTATTGGTCGGACATTTAGTGGTAGAGTTTTTAGAACGCGCATTTATAAAAGAATGGCTTATGAACATGCCAGAAAGAAACAAAAACATTGAAAAGGCATTTTAATAAAATAACAACTTATTTTCAACTATTTTATTCATTTAAAAAATAAAAAATTAATTATTCATTTATTTAAATTAAATAATTATTTAAACTTTCTTAATTAATATATTCATTGGAAAAAAACTTACGGTGCAATTGGGGATCTAATTTCTTCAAGTTAACCGGCATTGTAGCAACTAGAATTCGCAAAGAGCATCCAGGAGTCATAATTTCAAATCCATAAGTACGAACATCTGCAGTCAAAAATCTAGCATTTGCTAGATCAGAATTGCGCATTTTTTCAACGAGATATTCTTTAAATGCTTGAATGGCTTCTTTAGTAGGCAATGTTTTAAAGATTATTACCGCATCGGCGATGTTCTGTCCAGTTAACATTGTTCCTTTTTTATAAGATCCAACAAGACGCAATTCTTCAAATTGCTAAACAATGGCGTATTGCTTATTATTGACCATTATGAAAATATTACTGCGGCTTCAAATGCAGCTGGATTAATAATCAACTCGTCCATTATTGTGGATAATTGTGTGACTAGAGCTGTGACAAGTTGTTGTTCTTGGGGTGTTGGTGTTAAATCTTGACACCTTTTCAATAAAAGATCTGTCAATCTCTTATCTTCTGAGTTGGATTGATCTGGATCGTATGCAATAGGGAAATGAGATTCGCACTGGGCCATATCAAAAGGAATATTTGGAATAAATCCAGGTCCCCTAGTACTAAGTAAATGAAATGAAATGTTGATATCTGTTAATATAATTACATGGGAGCTCCAGTTCGAATATTATTCATGGGTCTCATTATTCTCGGTATTCCCATTAGTGGTCTCATTGTCATACGATGTGGTGGACGATACATAATAAAAACTAATTAATTTAAAAAAAATTCAAATAATTCAAATAATATGAATTTATCGCCTTAAGTTAAACAACGTTTAGAAATCTTAAAATGATAATTTAATAGAAAAACATTTAAAGTTTTTGTTAAAACATGACGGTTCTTTTTGCAGAATATTAAGGAAACTATTTTTTATTTACATTTTATAGTTTACTTTATACATTATGGTGAATTTTATTTTTAAAAATTTGATAAAAACTAAAAGTTTAAAAATTTTAGATTTTTTTTAATAAAAATATCTAACATGCTTACATAGTAAATCTAAATTAAATTTTAAATTCAAATAAGAACATTTGATTTACAAAGATACATTTATAAATTTCGATGTATATAAAATTCCAAAAGAAATCGTATTATCAACAAAATTCTGCAACATTGACATTTTTTTAATGACAGCATAAGGCATGAGTATGCAAAGGCGTGAAGTTGAATTTCAGCCGCGGCTTATCTGAAAGAAAGTCAATTTTTTAGAAAAAATGTCAAGTGATTTTTAAATATATATATATATATATATATATAAATGCGATTTATTTGCGAGTGCCAAATACAATTTGGTTTGATCTGAAGGCAGGTAACTCAATGGGAGACCGCCTTAACCAATATCATGCAAACAAAATCAGTTCACTAAAACTATCTGTTGAAGTACACTTAAGTTGTTCACTTCAAATTTTTAAAGATACTCTTTTTATTTATATTATTCACTCTTGTTTTTTTTCTTGACAGGCTGACATTTCGCTTGTCAAGTTCAAGGAGTTTTTCTTAATTTGATTAATTAATTTGTGCTTTTCTATAACTTTGCTTATGGGCTCCAAATTAATTATATATAACCTCATTCGTTTCCCCCAAAAATTATTAATTTTTAATTTTTAATTATTTTTTTCCATTTCAATTATTATTTTTGAATCTTGTAAGATTGTGCTTTTTACTATTTTGCACACAGATTTATGTGTATTTGAACTTTACTTTACAAAAATGTAAACAACCCCAACAATTATATCACTAGAGAAATACATGAAGATTCCATATTGTCTAACGCATCACCTAATCAATCAATTGAAGATCAAAACTCAAATCTCAAACCACGGAACCATGAATTTGTCAAGACTAGTATGTAAAAAGCAGAATCAACAATTGATAATTTAATAAATAATTTACTAATTATTTTTAATGATAAAACTTATCAAGTTGAATCAATGAAAATTGGAATGTGCTGGAACGTATTCTCTTTAGAAAATATCTTTGGAAAATATGTACCAATTCTATATCACTTCTAAATGAGTCATTTATGTTATTATACGATCCATAAAATACAAACCAAAACCAAATATGATTGAAAATATTCCTGCTAACAATTGATGATAGAATAAAAATTATCAGTGGCTGTCAGCAACAAGTGAGCTTCATTGCCTAAATTGTTGATGCCCTGATTGTGTTTATAGGTTTACCATATATTTGGGTTGTCGGTGAATTTAGATATTATCGATTAGGGTTTCTCTCTCGGGATTTCTCGTTCCCGATTTCCCGGGAAATCCACCAAAATATCTATTTCCAATTTCCCGAGAAAAAAAATTAAATTCCCGGGATTATTTTAAACATTTATCAACAAATAATTGAAAATAAATATTTCAAAACTACTTCTTGTTTTATTTAAAAATATTTGAAACCAAAGTAACAATTGACTTTTTTGTTTTCGAGATTATGCAGGTACACTATAACTATATAATAATTTTTTTTTAAATCAAAGCGTGTGTGTCTACTGTTTAACAAGCTGTTTAACAAATTTAAAGTTTAAATAATTTTCTTTGTTTATTTGTGAATTAAAGTAAGTTTTATTAAATTTCAATAACAATTTTTATTTTTTTTACTGATATACAATTTTAAATAATAAAGGGTTATTAAGGAAAAAGAATTTCAACAGAAAGGACTTGGAGATTTTATTTTACCATTGATTCTACTAATAAGGACAAAGCAAAATGCAATAAATGTAATCAAATTTTAAATAATAAAGGGTTATTAAGGAAAAAGAATTTCAACAGAAAGGACTTGGAGATTTTATTTTACCATTGATTCTACTAATAAGGACAAAGCAAAATGCAATAAATGTAATCAAATGATTGTGAGAAAAGGAGGTTCAACAAGTGGAATGAATCGTCATTTGAATATCCAACATGGAATAAATGTAATTAAGAACGATAAGATAAGAACGATAGGTTACTAAGAACGATAAATTCGACGCACCAAGTACATCATCGCCTGGCACTTCTGATAAATATATTTCAGGAAATCAAAATTCCATTTTAAAATATACAAAGAAAAAAACATTGGAAGAAATCCTTGCAAAACTAGCAGCTGTAGATGGAATTTCCATCAATGTTCGAAAAGTACATTTATTCGTGAATCTATTTCTGCGAAAGGATATTTTCTTCCTAAAAATCCTTCACACATAATGAATCTTATATTTAACTATTATGCCGAAATCAAATCCGAACTTATATGTAAATTTTCAACTATTTTAAAAGCAAATCAAAAATTTTGCTTAACTTTAGATGAATGGACATGAATATCAATGTTATTTGCAATGATGGAATATTCGAAAATTTGGGATTAGTAAGAATTGAAGGAAGTTTTGGAGCTGAAAAAACTTTAGATATAGTTAATTAGAGGTTAAAGGAATTTAATTTGAATTTATCTACAGATATTATTGCAATCATAACTGATGGAGCAGCCGTTATGGTTAAATTTGGGAAGTTAGCTCCTGCTTTCCATTTACAATGCTACACACATGGAATTCATCTGGCTATTTTGGATACTCTTTTTGGTTCTGCTAAGACAGAATTATTATTGGTAAAAAATCAGAAGCAACAAGTAGACCAATTATTAGATGATGATAGCGACATTGAAGGTATAGAAAGTGATGATGATGGTCTTGATAAAGAGGAAAATCCAGAATTTGAAGGCATGTCATATGAACATGATACAAACATATGTGACCTTAAATTCAATGAACTAAAACCACAAATCCAGGATGCAATAAAACAGATATCATCATTTTTTAGAAAATCGCCAGTGCGCAACACAATTCTTCAGCAAAATGTTAAATTAGAATGTGGTAAAGAATTAAACTTATTATTAGACTGCACGACAAGGTGAAATAGCTTTTTAGATATGTTGGAAAGATTTGAGTAAATTAGAATTTCGATTAAAAAAAGTCTATGTGAAATTAATGCTACACATCTACTTGATAACGAAGATCAGCTGTTCCATATAGTAAAAGCATTAATTGCTTGTTTACGTCCAGTAAAATTCGACTGCTGGCCTTTTTGTCAATAAACTTAGGACAAGACTCAACGATAAATCAGTTAATGCACTAGTTTGTCTTAGAACTCATTTTAAGAACTGTGCTGATAAATAACTATTTTTTGTTCTATTCAGTGCTCGAAGTGAGGCGGGATAGCCGGGATATTATCCCGGCATTGATTATGTAGGCGGAATGGCATCCCGGCACTTCATTTCATATAATCTATAGGTTTATCCCGGTACTTATTTCATTTTATAGGCACACAAATACTGCAATTAAGGTCACACATAGTACATCCATATATGTATGTATATATATATTCTTTATTCTCTATTCTCTATTCAATTAAGAATTTCCCAAGCAGCAGTAATGGATAGGTAGGTATATTCTCTTATTTATTTTAGTTAAACCAGCAAGTTGTTTGTTGAGTTATTTATACTGCGACCCCCTCTATATATAATGTGTGCATGAATCCCGGGTGCCACAGCATGCCTATCCCGGCACATATTTTGTTCCACTTCGAGCACTGGTTCTATTAGTAATTAAGTTTTCTGTTGTAATGAAAAAAAATGAATATATTAAATGTTTTTTTTTAATTCAAAATTTTTTTTAATTAGTAGATAGTATAACCCGGGTTTCCCGGTTTCCCCGGGAACATCTTCCAAATATTCTCGTTTCCCGGGATTCATTATTTGGCGGGAAATGAGAAACCCTATTATCGATTATTGATCTGACTTCAAGTGTGTCTTGAAATATCAACAACAATGACAAGTCACCGATATTTAATAAACGGCATCCGGTTTTTATATTGTCACTAGGATACAACTTGAGTGACTGATGCGACTGACCTTTTTACAAGTGCGTCGACTAGCGAGCTCTTGCTTTCCGGTATTACATGTCTTTCCAATTACAGAGACTTCTTGCACGGATCCAGTCATTCTTAAGTTCAAACACCCTGCGAGGAAGAGGTCCTAAAAAATGTCCGCTGGTATACTGATTCACTTTTCTTAGTTTACATTTGCCTCTAGTTAGCGGATTTGAACCTTCAAGACCATCTCCATCTGATCTTGATTAGCTTGCGCTTGCAACTGTTCGATTAAATTGCATTTCCGTTGGAACCAGGTTTTTCAACTATACGGCACCGGCCCTTCAACTTTTCTATTCTTCCGCTAACCGAATTGAGGCATTGCGGTCTGCTCACATGTTCTACAAAAGTTGGATCTCTAAATTATAGTAGATAACTCGGCCTAATTCGGTAGTAAACTTGTATTAGTTGAAATTGTGAAACGAGGGAAAATAAATACGCCTTAACCTGTCGTATTGGTCGCGATTTTTCCCTCGACCACTCTGCATAATTGCTCAGGACATTCCTATATCGCTAAAATCACCATCAGACAGTTCCAATTATATTAATATTATTGAAATACAAACAAATATATTTTAAAGGAAATGTGGCGTTAAGCCTTCCTTATATATAATATTATGATGGCCTTATCATCTATCCTTTACTATCTTTTAATGGAGTCAAATTCCTCTTGAGCTCAGTGTTCGGGATCGTCGTCAGTGGACAATTCGATCTCCCATGTTGTCTTCTACATTAATTTGCATTATTATTAATAAGTAAGACGACTTTTTCAAATTCTATTTTTATCAAATTAATAACATATTAAAACAAAGTTTTTAAATATGTTATTATTAATATAAATATTAATTTAATATTTATATTGATTTAATTGGTTTGACTACATAGCCCTCCACCTAGATCAAGGAGTGATTTGTTATTGGTTGAAATGTACGCGGGTTTTAACTTGTCTACCGAAACACGAAGGTTTCTTGTCGGAAGTTGAATTTCGAAAGTTTTGAGGTCTGGGCTTCGACTAATAATTTGGAATGGTCCATCATACATAGCCCTTAAAGTTGTTCTTGTTTCCACTTTAAGCCATACATGAGTGCATGTCTTCAAATCCTCTGGAAAGAATGTTTTCCAATTTTGTTTTCTAGTTCTTTTAATTGTAGTGTCTCCAGGTAGTTTCCCATTGATTCCAAAGACCGCTTGGCTTGGTGATTGATTATTGTCTTCTGAAACGACATTTCGAAGCCCCAGTAATACCAATGGTAGATCATTGGCCCAATTTCTATTTGCATCTTCTGAATGTGTTCTCAAAGCCGTCTTGAGAGTTCTATGAAATCTTTCAACTTTGCCATTGCATTGGGGATGGTATGGTGTTGTGTGTCTGTGATCGATGTTGTGCTTTTCACAGAATTCTCTAAATGTGGATGAAATGAATTGCTTACCATTATCTGTGATCATTATCTCGGGGGCTCCGTATCGAGCTATCCACTCGTTTTCTACTGTTTTGGTTACTAAACTGCTTGTGATATCAGAGATAGGAATTGCTTCTGGCCATGAGGTGTGTCTGTCAATTATAGTAAGCATGAATCTTTTATTATTTACTGATGGGAGTGGGCCGACAATGTCGATATGAATGACTTTGAATTTTCCTGCTTCTGGAAGTTCCTTCAAGCTCGACTTTGTGTGTCTCGTCACTTTATTTCTTTGACACTTTTCACACATTCTACACCACTCCCTAATTTGTGCTCGCATACAGGGCCACGCATATTTTGACGATATCAATTTTATTGTCCCATTTGCTCCTGGGTGGCATAAATTATGAAGCCGCTGGAATTCCCTGAATTGAAATGGTTCTGGCAGTATTATTCGAGGGGAGCCAGTAGACATATCCACTAGGATTCCGTCATCATCTATACTTATTTTAAATGAGTGATTTGGCTTCAAGGTTTGGGCGAATGATTGTTGTCTTTGTTGATTAATTATTTCATTTTTTGTCATCGGCACAGTCTCAACAATATTGAGAGTATTGTTGTCTGAATTAGATTGTCTTGATAGGAAATCTGCGACAATGTTGTCTTTCCCTTTGATGTGAATTATCTTTGCATCAAATTCGTTTATGAACTGGATCCATCGCCATTGTCTATTGGATGGGTCTTTCATTGTATTTATGTATACCAATGGCTTGTGATCGGTTAGTAATTCGAATGTATTGCCATCCAGGTGATGTTTGAAATTTTTGATGGCTAAATAGGCAGCTAATAGTTCTCGGTCAAATGTTGAATATCTTTGTTCAGTTTTGTTGAGCTTTCTAGAGAAAAAACTGATTGGTGTAAGTTTACCTTCTGCCGTTCTGTGATTAAGGCTTGCACCAATTCCAATGTCCGATGCATCCGTGCATACGATGAATGTGCGTTGCGAATCTGGAGGGATCATTTCAGTGATTTCTTGCAGTTTTTTCTTTGCCGTTTCAAATGCTTGTGAGTGTTGATCTTTCCAGATATATTTGCGTTTGTCTTTTGCTCCGTTTGATGTCAGTTCATGTAACGGAGCCATTATATCCGCCAAATTCGGTATTAGCCAGTGATAGAATGTTACCATTCCAATAAATCGTCTCAGTGCCTTAGCATCGCCTGGCCTTGAACAGGAGGTGATTGCTTGAATCTTATCGGTTTGGGGTGAGATTCCTGAGTCTGAAATGTGAAATCCAAGAAAGTTAACCTGATTTTTAGCCAAGCAGCTTTTATCTTTATTTATTGATAAATGTGCATCTTTTAGAACTTTTTCGATTGTTTGCAAATGTTTTTCATGATCTTCATTCGATTTAGAGAAAATGATTATGTCATCGATGTATGCTCTGGAGAACATCCTGTATGGACGTAGAAGCTTGTCCATGAATCTTTGGAAAGTTTGTGATGCGTTCCTCAGTCCAAAAGGCATTTTGAGGTATTCGTATAGTCCAAAAGGTGTAATTATTGCTGTTTTTGGGATGTCGTTTGCTTCAATTGGGATTTGGTGATATGCCTTTTCCAGATCGATCGTTGAAAATATTTTGCTTCCCCCGAGTTGATCTAAGATGTCGCTTATTCTGGGCAGAGGATATTTGTCGACTTTCGTGACTGAGTTCATGAGTCTGTAGTCACCGCATGGGCGTATTGATCCATCTTTCTTCTTGACTATTACCAATGGTGACGCCCAGTCACTCTTACTTTCCCTTAAGATTCCCTTTTTGATCAAGGTATCGAATTCAGTTTGAACGGCTTCAAGCATGCGTCCACCCAGGCGTCTTACTGACTGCGCAATTGGTGGCCCAGTTGTTTCGATTGCCATTGCATGCTCAGAGCTGACTGAATTGCTTCTTTTATTAACATTTGTGATAGCTGTATTTCCGATGAAGATTTTAGCATTTTTGCAATCCACTAGAAATCTATAATATAATAGAAAGTCTGCCCCAAGAATTGGGCGAGAAACATCTGCTACGATAAATTCCCATTTGAAATGCTGCTTTTGACCTTCAATCGTAAAGTGTAGAACTTTTGAGCCATGTACTTTTATGCTACAGTTGTTAGCCGCTATGAGTCTGATCGGTGCAATTCTGGAATCGGGTTTAAATATTTTTGTTGGGATAACGCTGACATCTGCCCCAGAATCAATGAGAAAATCATATGATTTATTGTCATAGAGGACTGGAACAGTGAAAATTGCATTAATCTTTGTCGACTGTTGAGTTGAGCATTGGATCCCTGTCGTCGACATTAACGAGATCCTTGGCCTTTTCCCGACTTAACTGAATCAGACCAGCAACACGGTTTTTGGCATTTCCTGGCTTTTATTCCGAATCGTCTGTGAAAATAACATATTGTTTCTTCACTCGAATGACGTTCCTTTCGAGTAGAGCTTTCGTTTGCCCTTATGGCATTGATTTGATCTTGCAGGTTCTCTATTGCAAGCTGATGGAAGTTTCCGGCAATATTTTGACTTCCCACCGGTGAGATATGCTGATCATTGATGCTTACGTGCAAGTTGGCGATGTTGGCCAACTCATCAATGCCAACGTTGCTCGATATTAGAAGGTATTGAATGTGAACTGGCATGGAGTTAATGAACTGATGTCTGAGAATTTTGCTCGTTTCTGGGTCACCATTGGGTTCCATTATTTTATAGTTTCTTTTTAATTCTCTAAGGAGTTGGCTTGGTTTCCGATCCCCAAGTTCCTGTTTCTGTAAAAGTTTGTTTGCTGCCTCCGTTGTTGATCCTTTTGAGTCATTAATAATTGCTTCTTTAAGTGCTGAATATGGCTGCTTGATATGTGGATCCATTAAATCCGAGTACTCTTCGAGAACGCGAGATGGTAAGCTGGTTAACAAGTGAAAATATTTGGTTTTTTAGTTTCTGATTGAGGCCAGTTCCAGTGCTGCGTCCACTTGTTGAAACCAGACTGCGACATTGTCGAAAAATGTTGGAATTTTCATTTGAATGTGACTACTTTCTTGAGCCACACTTCTGACACCAATGTTGTCTTCTACATTAATTTGCATTATTATTAATAAGTAAGACGACTTTTTCAAATTCTATTTTTATCAAATTAATAACATATTAAAACAAAGTTTTTAAATATGTTATTATTAATATAAATATTAATTTAATATTTATATTGATTTAATTGGTTTGACTACATCCCGCTCTAATGTGTTGCTTCACCTCAGACTTTTATTTATCGTGCCCTCGGTAGTGCTTATCAATACAGCTTGAATATACCGACCCATTCGGCGCAAATGATCCATCGCTTCTCTTTCTTCTAGAATCACTTTGAACCTGAATGGCCGTGCATGGTTCAGCACGGATTCCCTTTTGACATCAATCTTTAAATTCTTATCATTAAGATTTTATGGAAACCATGTAAAATTGGAGTAAATTAAGTGCCTTTACTATAAAAAGTAGAAATCTATACACTCTATACTCCA
>CAUHTR010007027.1:0-12329 GCA_959609185.1 Schmidtea polychroa | reverse complement strand
TGAAAATGCAGTGCTCATCCAATACATGTGCAAGTTATAACAAAGACATGACCTTAAATAGTTAAGTATTAACATTTATTATTATACAAGTTTTCATTACAAAGACTTGTATAATAATGAATGATAATAACATCAAAATATCGACATTGCGATATTTGATTTTTTATTATTATTTATATGTTAATGAATTAATTTTTAAAAATTAATTTATATAATTTTTTTTTATCAGGTTCTTTTTTCCCAAGATATTGCATGTCGTCAATCGGTCATGGTATTTCATGCTATAAAAACATGAAAAAATATTACATGCATAAATTTAATGGCATCAAATTTTTTATATGCCCCATATGCAAAACTTCCCAGAGCGTTAGATATAAAGAATTTTTTAAACAACATTCAAATCATTTAAATTCTTTTAAAGTAAATAAAAAAGACCTATTTAGGGAAATTAATAAAAATAACTGTGATATTTTAAATATTATACAAAATAAAACATCAAAAAATAAAAGACCTGCTGAAAATATAGAAAATAATATACCTAATAAAATTATTAAAAAGGAAGTCATCGAAATCAGTGATGATGATGACTCTATAAATATTGTAAATAATGAAATTATACCTATTATAAATATTGTAAATAATGAAATTATACCTATTGTAAATAACGAAATTATACCTATTATAAATAATGAAATTGTACCTATTATACCTATTATACCTATTATAAATAATGAAATTATAAATAATGAAAATATTGTAGATAATGAAATTATACCTATTATAAATAATGTAGATATTATAAATAATGAGTTGATTCAATTTGGAGGTTCTTCCTTAGAGAATGAACCCTTAATCACAATAAATTTAAATGGCGCTATCAAGACTTTACGTTTTGATGTATCAGATGCGCAATTAATTAAAATAATTTTAACTGATAAAATCAAAACGAAATTAATAAAAGAAATTAATAAAATGGGGAGCGTCAAAATTCAATTTGCGATATTAATTCGATTTGAAAAAGATGGTGAAATCCGTGACAATTACTTTTCTAATAATGCAACGACATTTTCTGATGACTTTTTAAACGAAGGGGTTCATAAACTTAATGAAAAAATAGAACAATTTACTTATTTAGGCAGTGGATGGCGCGTTATCAACATTCTTGAGATACATTTTATTATCACTAAATATGAACCAATTTGTCGCTTGGCAGGACATCAATATATTAAAACCCCTTCTGAATTGAAAAATAAGAAAGCTATACTTAACATCAAAAATAGCGACGATAAATGCTTTCTGTATTCCATTCTTTACTTATTAAAGAAAGATCAAATAGGTGAAAATCCTCAAAGAGTATCTAAATATACTGAATTTTTGAGTGAATTAAAATATGACGAAGTCACGGATTGTCCCATGAAATTAATCAACATTCCTAAATTTGAAAAGAAAAACATAAATTTAAAATTAGCCATTAATGTGCTTTCATACACTCCAACTATAATAATTGATGACGATGAAACCCCTGATAATTATGTCTTTCACCATCCTCATTTAAGTCTTATCCATCGATCTAAGGTCACTGACGGAAACCCAATTTATTTGTTATTATTAGAAAATAAGGATCGATATCATTATACTGCTGTGACCAATATCAATAGACTAATGAACTGCCATCGGAACCCGGACTGTAACGTTCAAATAAGATGTCAATGGTGTCCACACTGTCTTAACGGGTTCCGATTAGATAACGCGTTTAATATTCATGTCGCATTTTGTGCCAAAAATCAGACAGGTACAACCCTTTACACTTTACCCTCAAATAAAAATCTCGAATTTCAAAATTTTTCAAAAACAATAACACCGCCTTTTGTAATTTATGGCGATTTTGAGTCGGTTTTACACCCTGATGTTCGTCATCATCAAATTCATATGCCTAGTTCAGCAGGCCTTTTATTAATAAATAATTATAAAAATACTAAACAATATTTTGAATTTTATGGCCTTGACTGTATTACTGATTTTCTTAAAAAAGTTGAGGAAATTGCTACTACTGTTGTGATACCGTATTATGATATGGAAGGTAATAAGTTGATAGGACCGATGTCTTTCATTGAGGAACGTCAGTTTAAATCTTGTAGAAATTGCTACTTATGTAAAAAACCTATAGTAAATCCGGTAAGAGACCACTGTCATTTCTCTGGTAAAATATCTAGGGGCATCTTGCCGAAAATGTAATGTTGCTCGTCGAATTTATCGTCTACTACCTATTGTCTTTCATAATTTACGAGGTTATGACCTCCACCATATTTTAAAACACGGTCTCAATGGCTTTCCATCTTGGGACTTGAACATAATTCCTACCTCAACCGAAAAATTTATTTCGTTAATTGTACATATTAATAAATTGGCTGTGAGATTTATAGATTCTATGCAATTTGTTAATTGCTCTTTAGCAAAGGCTGTGAAAACACTAACTTCTCTTCCTTTAACTTCGTCTGTCTTTCAAGGTACTATAGTTGACTGTAAAGGTATTTTTCCGTATGATTTTGCTACCTCGTTTGATGTTCTTGAGACTACATATGAACTACCTCCTATTTGGTCTGGTGTTAGCGAAGATGAGTACGCTAAGGCACAACTAATCTGGACGCAGCAAAACTGTATAAATTTGCGTAACTATATGTTAACCTACCTCAAACTCGATGTATTCCTACTCGCTGATTACTTTCAACAATTCCGGGCCAATGCCATTGCATACAATGGATTGGAACCTTTAAATTTCTATGGAATTCCCGGTATGTCATGGGCCTCAGCGCTTATGACATTAACGGAACCCATAGAACTTTTACAGGACATGGAAATGTTCAATTTTTACGAGGGAGGAATACGGGGTGGGTTAACATTTGTTAAGAAACATTACACGGCTGCTTCAGATGATACAGAATTATTGTATATTGATATAAATAATCTGTATGGTTGGGCTCTTAGCAAAAGTCTTCCCTATGGTGATTTTACTTGGGTGTATGATGGCTTGAATGAAGTTTTGGATGAGTGTGTGAATGTTGCGGATATCGAAACACTTCCATATGGATATACTATGGAAGTTGATATCGAGATTCCGATTGATTTCCATGATTTTTTAAATGACTTTCCGATTGGACCGGAAAAGATGTGCCCACCTAACTCAAAAGTTGAGAAGCTAATGCTCACGCATTATTGGTTTTTTAAATTTACGTCATAATTGACCCCCCTTATGTAATAATTGACCTTTGACCTCTTACATCATATTTAACCTTTGACCCCATACATAATAATTGACCTTTGACCTCTTATGTAATAATTATACTTCATTAGAGTAGTGAGGAGTATAAACCAAGCCAAATATCCCTGGAAAAAATTCAATACATTTTGATAGAGTAGTGAGAAGTGAGGAGTATAAACCAAGCCAAATATACAGTATTACGTAATATTTGTATGGGTACCTTATGGGGGGGGGTGGGATGGCGTTACATAGTTCTTTAAAATTACATAACCACATACAAAATGACGTAATTATATTTTTGATTACGTAATAATTGATTTCTTAAATTTACGTCATATTTGACTCCCCCTTATGTAATAATTTACCTTTGACCTCTTACATCATATTTAACCTTTGACCCCTTGCGTAATAGTTGACCTTTGACCTCTTATGTAATAATTATACTTCATTAGAGTAGTAGGACATGGCATGTGGCATGATATAATATTCTTAAATAATAAATATATAATAAATTAGGGACTTAAAAATATACAACTAAACAAATATATATTAACAAACATATAAAATCTATATAAATACTTATAATCAACATTATTTGTTCATTAGGTAATAGATGTAGTTATTTATCTTTCTATTTCCATCTTTCAAATTAAAAAATAAAAAAATATTTTTTTTCACAAAAATAAATGTTTTTTTCATTTTGGTGACAAATTGAGAAATTGGTTTCACCCCATTGAGGGTGTCACCCGGTGCGGCCCGCACCCCCGCTCCCCCCTAGTGACGCCCCTGTAAATACATTTTGAAAATTCAGTTAAACGACTAGTTTTAACTTGAAATCAACCTTGTTTTGTCAGATATTGTAAACATTTCATGCAGCTCTCATTTTCTCGGTTTATGCCATCGTGGTAAATTGGATTGAATTTTTGGTAATTGTATGTAAAATATAACCTTATGTAAAGCGTAAATTGATGTAATATAATGATTTCATAAAACTTTAAATCTAATCTACTTTAGTTATAATTTTATGTTTTATTTTTTTATCTTTTATTTCCTTTTTGAATTTTAGAAATGTTTACAGTTTATATGAATACTATTTGATTTTCATGATTTTTATGCTTTGATGCACCCAGATTGAACAAATTTTCGTAAACCGATGGCACTCGTGCCAATGGACAGTGGATGTTTCGCCAGTTTGGCACATCGTTTTATGGGGTATAGTTAGAGATAGGGTCGATGGGAGGACATAGTCATTTTGGACAATTTGGAGCCTTGTTTTAAATAGAGGTAGCATATAACAGGCATATAACCAGTATATAACCAGTAACTGTAGTGAAACTTAGGTTAGAACTAGAAATACATGCATATCCCTACTCAAATACTTTGGAAGATAAGTTAAGAATTTACAAATATCACGGAAAATACATAGTAACATTTAATAATCGGAAAATAAAGGCGGATCCCTGCGCAAAATTTTGAAGATAACATTAAGAAACAGCTAGTGAGGAGGACCTAATTACATGAATCAACAACAATTATCTAAGAAAGAAATAGATAATGAATAATGACGCAAGACCTTCTATCAGCAGTCCAGAACTCGAAAGTAAAATACAATGAGGAATAGTTTTAGCAATAGAGCTCACCTGCTCATTGATTTTCAATCATTGTGTACAGTACCAACATAATCGTCGCCATGGGTACACATGTGGTATAAAGACAATAGTCATGAAGCCGTTTGGGAAGGAGTCGATTCAACATCCATAGTTACCCCTAGCACATTTAAAAATAAAATGACACACCCCTAAGCAATCCAACACTACTCAGTCTCCGTATTTACATTTACAGATTACGCGTCAGGTCTCAGAACGTAGAAGGTGAGGTTCTTGCGAAAATCTCGTACAAATCGAAGAAGTCCCGGGCGTTTTCTTCCCAACAAGTACTGGACGGCAACACGAAGCGAAACTGCCCCGTTGAAGCTGCTGGCGCCTCTGGTGGAGTTTAAGGGCTAGTCGAACCACTTCAGTAATTAGTTGTGTGTCTCGTTCAGCCTGCAAAATTTTCCGTTTTTTATTTCGTTCCGATCGGGTCGGTTGGCGACGCATGGCCTTGGCTGGTTGCACGGAGAGGGTGCCTGACTTGAATAGTGTGGACGAACTCGCAATCACCAGGCTGACACCAGTGAAGCTAACCTCTGGAGTTGTGGACGATTGAAGGATATCCACACAACTCTCACAAGATATACACTTTGACTGAATCGGTTGCGGAGGAAAATGATGCAATGGAAATACATTATCTTCCTCTGAAATAGGTATATTTGCGATTTTCTTTGTTTAAGTGGCCTGCACATAAATTTTATGCAAGGCTTCGGATTGCCTTTTGATGAGCATCCGTTGTGAGCGACTTTCTTGGATAAGGCTATCTCGACAGTGTTCTGCTCGAGACAATTTGTTCTCATCTCCTTCATCTGTGCAGGAGCGAACCATGTTTCTTCTAAGACTTTAATGATTAAACTATATTTATTTTATGCTATCCTTATATACTTAACTGGTAAATTTGCGAACTAATCAAAATTGAGTAATCGCAAATTAATTAATTTAATTTAAATTACATGTAATATTGCTATTTTAGTTTTCTTTTTCCTATTTTTTCTTTTATTATATTACTTCTTTAAATATTTTACTTAAATTGATAAATTGGATATTATTTTTTACTTCTATTTACCTTTAAATGTTTCTTCGTTCTTTTAGTTTTATTCTAATTTTCCAACGGGGGGGGGCAAAAAAAACAAAGTAGAGAACTTCTACATATTAATGTAATACTTAAACATACAACAATTAGTATCATTTAAATTCTTGTTATGGTCATTTACGAAAAAAAATTGTTACTAAATACAATCAGATTAATAATAGTATATTGATGGTTTGAAACCATTGGTTTCAATTAAAGTCATTTTTATCGTTGAAACATTAATGTGATTTTAAGAATAAACAGAATCAATAAACGTAAAAAAAGTTCTTTGTAGTTCTTTGTTCCATAAATATTTATTCAATTATAAAACAAAATTACAGACTTATTCATAAATGTTACTGGTTAATTATTATTTGTCTCGCGTCTGTGTGCGCTTTTTTCTTTGTTTTGGTTGTGTGCGCACACAGACGCGTAAAATTGAGAGGGTGGAAATTTTAATCTGATCTCGCGTCTGTGTGCGCTTTTCTTTTCTTTGTTTTTGGCTGTGTGCGCACACAGACGCGAGCAAGAGGTAATTTTCAAGTTTTTTTGAATTTAGTTGAGTTGTAATTTTTGAGTTTTTAGGATTTATCGATTTCGAATGGATTTAAGGTTGAATTGAAGTTTGTTGAAGGAGTTCTCTTCGATTTTGGTTGGAATTTATGGAAAGTAACAAAGTTACAAATTATGAATTTAAATATAACGGGGAATTGATGGATCTCGATGATTTAATGGCAAGGTTGAATAGAACCCGCAGCAAAATGGAAATAGAAACTATTTGTAAAGACGATGTTATCAGATCTAGCAAATCTCTTAAAGTTCTGGATAATGGATTCTCTCTAATCACATTATCTCGAGACCGACAATTAGTTCAATCTGTACCTGGTGAATTGAATATGGATCAAACAAATTTGTTGAAATGTGCTCAAGATCAAAATGGCCGAATCGATATTGTTTTGTGTTCAGAAAGGAATAATATGAGATCAAATTTATGTGTAGCTACACAAAGACAGGTTCCAAATAAAATGATTGAGAAGAGTTCAGCTACGAGATTGTTTAATATTACTGAAAGTACTGGAGGTGTTATGACTGCTATGATCCCTGATTATCGATCTCAAGTATGTCGTGCACAAATGGAAGCAGCTCGATGTAGATATAAACATGTATATGAAAATAAAAGGTTTAGGCGTTATTATGAATTTGCGAATGAACAGTTACTTTTTGAAAAGAAACTGCAAACGTCTGTGATCTTGACCAAATTTATTGATTCCTTTGTCCATTACTTTTCGCTTTTTTTTACTATCATTGATTCTATCACGATGAACACTCATCATGCAAAGTCTAGAAAGTCTATTTTCACACATTGTTGACCTTTGTCACTTTTTGACTCTTCTCATTGTGCTAAATGATCTTTCAACAGTGCAAGCTGACACTGGCAATGTTAAAGCAATAAGAACTGCTTTCTTAATAGCTGGAAAAAGGTCTGTGATTTATAATAAATCCATCATTCCATCGCGACTTATGATTTCAAAATCCGACTTTTTATATGACCACTTCTCAAATCAAGTGCTTGCCTCAGCATCAAAGTTTTCAATTTGATACTCCATTATGATGTTTTCTGTGTGATCTTTGAATTCATCTTTTGAAAGTTTCAACATTTCCACTGGGTGAAGTGAAAATAGACTAAAATTGATTTTGTTATTGTCATTGAATCTACTCTCCAACGATGAGATGATTGAATTCATGTATGGTATAAAGACAGATCTTCGAAAGTATTCTTCAACAGATGGACCATCATTATTTGAACGGTGTGTTTGCCTCTTACATTGTCTGGGAATTGTCAACTGGATGTTTAATTGTTCTGCCAATTTCTCACTTTGAGAAATAATGGTCTTAAAAACTCTTCGGCATTTTGTCAGTGCCATTCTCTTTTATCAAAACTCACAAACCTTTCATCTTTCTTTTCTCAAGTAAAATAATATTGTTCGACAAACACTTCAAAAAATCCAAAAAAAAATATTGATCTATAGTTAAAAATGAAGATACATAATTTGAATTTAAAAATAATCAATCAGTAAATAAGAAAATAAAGGATTTATTGATAATTATTAAGCTTTAAAATTTGTCAATAAATTCCTTTATTTTCATTATTAATTAATTCATTTATAAATCAATATTTGAGTTAAATAAATAAAAACAGTGTTTTACATTAAAAACAAACAGGAAGCCTCTTTAAATTAAATTTTTTTATTAATTTTTTTTGTCTTGGGTTTTCCAATATTGTTTGAGCGCGTCTATTAAAATGTGTTTAAATTAATCGAAAAATAGAATGGTTTGGGAAATCCAGGGGGGTGGCAAGTGCACCCTTTTGCCTCCACTTCCGGACGCCCATGATTCCATTATTTAATTTATTATTACCTCTATTTTATTTTTAATTTTTTCATTATTGTTGTTTTACTAGGTATTTTTGTGGTTACTTATTGTGCTGCTCTTTTTTATTGTTATGCTATTTTATTTTATTTTTTTGTTTGAAACTTAATTTTTAGTCCAATAAATCACTCGGGGACCCGCTAAAATTTGGTCCCGCAATTCCATACACATAAATACTTTTACACGTCAAAATCAAAATACAAAAAAAATTTTTTATCAGAATTTAACCAAAAGTTTTATAAAATTGACAACAGATTAAGGTCAAAAAATTCAAAATAAGCAGAAATCACTTAGGGTGATTGGCTTTATGTGCACAGGTTCAAAAATTGTTTGGTCTACTGTTCAGAGAAAAATCGTTTACGGTACTGTCATACTTGATCTTGATTGACTGGGTTCTTTGACGTAATGGGTTCTACAGCGTTGGTTTGGGAGAACTGACCCGGTTGTTGAGGATCTGGGTTAAACGGTGGCTCGCTGGATATTTGTCATTGCATTTTCTTGAGGGCTATGATATTAGGTTTCTCTTTTTGGAATGCTGGATCGATATTGTTTGGTGATTTCATAGATTTTTATGACCACTATTATCAGGATAAGAATAGCTTTTGTCAATATCACATAGCGAAGAATATGGGTATCTTCGTGGTTCACTTTTCCATTAAGTTTTTCGAGATGACTATATAACATTTGCTTTCGTAATTGTTGTTCCATCCGATCCAGTTGATGTATCTGGGTTAATATCCTTTTGTCGATCATTTTACATGTAGGATTTGATCCGCATTCGAGTCGAATGTTATTTATATAGGATCTGGTTGCTCTGATACTTTCAAGTACTTCTTGTCAAGTGTGATGAGGATTCCCTTATCGACAGGGTTCATCTTTGGCTGATTTGACTGGGTTTCGTTGATCTACGATTTGATTTGTTGACCTGCTTGGTTGCTGAGGTTGTACGTAACCGAAGATTGTTACTCTATTAGGGTTATTCTGAGCCACATACTGTTGTATAAGGTTGATATATTTACATTTTTATTTACAATCGGTTTTCTCTTTGGTTAATTGCGCGGTTTTCTTTTATTGGGTGGTTCGGATAATTCCATCAGTTGGGTTTCTGCTTTCACTACTCGGTGCCTTAATTCGGATAAAATCTGAAATTGCCGGTCTTTCTCATGAGCCTCTCGTTTTAATTGTTTTATTTTTCTTTTTAGTGTCTTTATCTCTTCCCTGGTTTTGTCTAACCTTCTTTCGTGTTCGTATAAGTATGAATGCATAATACATAGGATATAATTAAGTAGATAAATAAGTAATATAGAATAATATAGTTATAGACTCTATAATATAGAGTAATATAGTTTATAAAATAATAAGTAAGTAAAATATAATGACCATAGAGAACAAATAGATATGAGATGCTTTGAATACATATTAATTATATAAGTGATATATACCTAGTCTTTGTATATATGCTGCCTGTAGATCTGGTAGCTGCTATTGATGGCCGCAGTGCAACATATCTTTGCTAGGCTTTTGATTTCCGGGTTAGATAGACCATTGATCCTAAGTATAGGATCATTCTCTTTGTCCCATGAGCCATTGGTGCCCACTACGAGGGCATGTATAGTGTGCGAACATTTATGTAGACATCCAATTTCATCACCATAGATGTTTTAAATTTGGATCTGCATTCAGCTTTTCCACGACCATTAAGTTGGAATAACATCTTATCATCAAGTTCCTTTTCATCAGTGGNTAACCTGTATTTTTTCCCCAGGACATCCATTTGCGAGTCAAGCCTAAATAAGTCATGTATCTCATTGCATTATGAGGAAGTAAGAGTAAACGGAGGGAGATCCGCGTTAGTATTAAGAAGAAGAGCATTTTCAATTGGTTCAGAGGGAGTGTTATTAAGGAGAGGGAGTAGAGAGAAGCTTGGAGCATGTTGGAGTATTAAGATGGGGTGATGTATATTTATTCATCATAAAGGGAGATTCAGTTGCAGTGGGTTGTTTAGATATGATCTTATTAGGTGACGACCTGTTATAAAAGTGAGTTGGTGTGGGAGTATTAGTAGCAAATGGAGGGCTTTCAGATAGGTAGACATCATCGATGTCAGAGTTGAAGAGATCAGCAGCATTGAAGTTATTTCCATTAGAATAGATGAGGTTGATAGGATTTTGAGAAGTTAATTTGTGAACACCAAGAAAATCAATCATATCATCAAGATCACAATTATAATGGAGGTTGTCCATGTTGATTTCGGAGGAAGAAGATGTCGATAGGTATGAATTGTTATTGGATAACGAGGATGAAGAACATTCAGTGTCATCGTTGGAACAACTATTATCGGTTTCATTAAAAGGTGAGGGTTTAATGTGTGCTGGGACAATACAAAATTCGTCCGTAATTACCAATGAGCAGGATGACTTGTTTTTATAAAAAAAATCTTTTATTAGTTTTTTGATTAGTAAATTTTTTATAGAGGGTAGTATAATTATTATCTTGAAAATTTCTTTTTAAAATATAAGTTTTTTCGATTTTGTTATTTGAAGTTTTTTTAAAATGATTGAGCGATGAGAAATTATTAATATGATGACAGTTTTTGGTTAGAGTTTGAGAATAGTGACGTTTACGAGGGTTGTTAGAATTGAGATGAGGAGTTACGATTTCTGTAAAAGAAGGGTTGAAAAGTCGGAATTTGCAGTTGTATAAGATGATGAGGCATTAGATTCAACCAAAGAGGGGAAGCATGAGTTAAGGTCAGCCGATATAGGCAAAGATGGGTTAATTACTTCATTGAAGATGTCAGTCTTTAATGATGCGAAACGGATGATGATTCGAGGAACACGAGAAAAGTTTTTTGGAGAAAGATGGCTATTAAATAAGTGATATTCAAACATATTAAAAGATTTTGTGAATAAAGAAGCCTTATTTAAATTAATAAATTGTAAGATATTATATGAAATACTATTAATTAAATCTCCTGAAAATCCTTTCATATCGGGGACTTCTGAAGAGTTGTAATTATAATTAATAATGATCTTTCTTGGATCACATCCATCACTCTTTCGCACAGTTCCTTTATTTCCTCGTACCGTACTTCGACTAACTTTACTTGCATCTTCGTGGCTGCTCTGGCTTCTCAAATGCTTCTCGATTCGCCAGAAATTCTCTAGTAAATGCCGTCAGTGAGACCATTTCTCGTACTAGTTGTTTAGTCTTCATTTTAGTCTTTCATTTTAGTCTTCACTTTCCTTTGTTGCCGTAGTCCACATCTCAATGTGCGTGACTATATTTTCGACTAAATGTTATGGTTATGAGGAAATTGATAGATTCTTTAAGATTTAATTAGAAATTTTGCTAAATTAAAAAAAAATATTTTTGTTGAAAAGTAATTTAAAAGAAAAACTGAAATTTGTTTAAATAACAAAAAGAAGAAGAGACAAGTTTTTTTAGAGTGTATAATTTATTAAATAAAATTTATGGAATTATTTAGTGATTTGCAAACAGATATTAATGTTGTAACGGATGAGAATCCTAATATGATGGCAGCGGTAAACACCGAAGCGATTACCGAAATATTATTGCCAAAGGTATTCCGTCAAGGCGATGACTTGCAAAATTCATTAGAAGATGCGAGATTTATTTCGATGCTAAAGGCATCAATAAAAACGAACAGGAAAGATTGACTGCATGCATGATCGACGAGGATCTATTGGAGAAATATGCGAAAACAGTTAAAAAAGCAGAAGGATTTCAAGCCAGGTTACGAATGACATTTAATTACGAAAGAGGTGTAATAAAGGATATGGAAAGTTTATTGAATTATAAAGAAGAGGCGAAGAGAATGAAACATATTTTTAAAAAGTGGAGGACCTTGTCGACAGGTTGTTTGAGAATAAAGAATTCACAAAAGAGAAAAATA
>CAUHTR010007025.1:0-12334 GCA_959609185.1 Schmidtea polychroa | reverse complement strand
ATAATTAAAATTATTCTAAATACGCCCCCCAAGTTATACTACGAACAGTACTAATATTAAAATTACTAACTTAGGTTATATACATGCAGTTATTTAATTCCTTAAGAATTTTTTTTTTATTACAAATGTTCGTAATTACTCCCCCCAGGTTGAATAATATTTAAGATAATAGTATTAAATATCAATATAGAATATATACAGATAGATTAAATTTCAAACATCAAAATTTATAATTTTCATAAATTACCCCCCCCAAGTTATATATTAATCGGGATCGTGTTAATACTACTAATCAGCTAAGGTATACTCTATTATTAATTAATTGGGTAATTTACTAATACAAAGAGCCAAACTACATTTAAATTTATTACATTTATTAAATACAAGCAAAAAATTGCGAAAGATAAAATCAAATATACTTACCAGAAGCATTTTATCCTAAGCATTCTATCGTTTTATTTTAGCATCATTTAGTGTCAAAATACGACAAAAAAAAATTGTTCCTTCAAAACGCTAAAATATTACCAAAATCATCTACAGAAGAGTAAAAATTATTACTAAAATATTACTAAAATATTACCGAAATCCGTTACACAAAATCAGTTCACAATGTTGAGAAATTATACGATCCATTTAAATTTCCCGATAAAAATGTTGAATTCCTGAATAGTCATAAAATACCAACTAACCGGTTCAAGGAGAGGGACTTTGTAATTCAAGGGTATGAGTTACAAATCCGGGCAGAAATGAACCTCAATCCTGGTACAGACCGACATTATGACGGGCCGTTTTGCATCCGTATCTCTAAATATGGGGGATTAACTAAGTGATTACGCTGAACCGGACAACCCGCCTAAGTGATGACAAATTGAGAATCTACGAGGGATTCTGACAATTTGCCAAGCACCGACAGAGCTGAATTGTTCAGCGATATATATTTAAAATGAAAAATATTAAATTTACCATTATAAATTTTAAAAAAAAATATTTCAAATTATCAAAATTATGTTAATTATAAATAGGTGATTTAAACACCTTGGATTAAATTTTTATTTTTATTATTAATTGAAATTTAATTTTTAAAAGGAAAAGAAATATGGATAATTAAACTCAACTTTAATTTAATCTGGATTGCCTGAATTAAAATTAAGTATTAATTTTTGGTATTTTGATTGAACGGGAAATTAACCCAACATAAACCTGAATTATGTGTGGTATTTTAATAAATAATTATTAACTTTCACTAGAGAGTTGCCATGAAACATGTGCGTGTGTGCATGAATTTGAAAAAATGATGTATGTGGGAGATAAAGGGGATGAATAGGGTATGGTATTGGGAAGACAATCTGGTGAAGGGACCAGGCCAAATCGGACACAAGCCTTCTATCGGCAGTCCGTGAACCCATAGGAGTGTTCGACAATTACAGTGCAAGTAGTGCGCTCACTTTTTGCGAGCACTCACCCTCTTGATACAGTACCAACGTTGATCGCTCAACGGGTATCAAGCGGTAAACAATGTTGTATCTTGGGTTACGCTGGTAACAGCACTAAAGAGCAAAATATTTGATCATCAGTAACCCACCAATAGTTTGGATTGAAATTTTGTGATTTTTTTGTTAATAATAAAAATATGCCCCTTAAATATAAAATTCTATAATTTAATGTTTTCTTATTAAAAACAACGGAATTAATGGCGGAAAGGAGTAAAACATATTACACAGACATTTATGACTTGAAATAATACTTCTATTTGTTAAATATTATTATTACTATTATTATTATTATTATTATTATTATTATTATTATTATTATTATTATTATTATTATTATTATTATTATTATTATTAATAATAATAATAATAATAATAATAATAATAATAATAATAAATGATAAATTCTTGGTAGGAGCATTAATTAAATGTTAATAATAATATAAGCCGATATATGAAATGAAGTAATTTTCGATTCAAAAAACAATCCTTGTCAAATAAATGAGCTAATAACTGAATTTCCATTAGAAATTGTATAGAATATTACAAAACGCTTTATAATAAAATGAATTAAATTTTTAAAATGAATGAAAATTTAGCACCTTATTAATATATCAACAATTTTAACAATTAGCAAAATCGATAAAATAATTATATGTTGCATTTCAATTAAACAAATAAAATAGCTTAATTGAAACAATTATACAAAAAAATCTTTCTTTCCTTTACCAATTAATTTATTCTAAAATCCAAAACATCATTTTAAAATTAAAACTTTGAAAACAATCTTTCATTTTCATTTATAGGTAAAACAGAATTTATAATTAATAAATATAATATGACATTTTTGAATTTAATTTTTTATTACTGCCAAATTTAGAAGTTTTGGCCAGTTTGAGTCTGGCTTTTGATTATTGCTAATTTATATTTTCCTGGTTAAGGAAAATTAACAGAAATTTCTTGCAACATTTAAATGTGATTTCTGGTTCATTGGAAAAGGTTTGTTTATTTTTCTCTGTGTTTATTAGAATTGTTTATAATTTTTAATTTTACTCATTAAATTACATTCATTGAATGGCTAATCAAAGAGAATTTGAAATTATTAAATGAATTTTTAGTTTAAATTTAAATTTTAGCTTTATCAAAATGGATATGCAGAAAAAGTCACTTGTATTTTCATTCAACACTGAAACTATTGAATTTCTATTCAATCTGATTTAATCCGATTTTTATTTAAATCATTTTGATGGATTGAAGATTAATATTTAATTAATTATTATATAATATATTTATTATATTTATATAACATTCAATTACCAAGGAGGGTTTGGCTTAGGTTCACTAAATTTTGTGAAAAACCTATATATAACTAATCCAGCATCATTTTTTATTAAAAATAAAAACTACTGTTCACTTGTACCTTAATATTGTAGACAACAAAGTATTTTTTTTTAATTTCAAAAAATCCAACAAAGTTTTTATTTAAGATTTTTCTACATCTATATATTTAAATCATTTGCTGTTAAATTAATTCATGTTTTCATTGTAAAGTGATAAAATATTGATATTATATAAAAACATAGGTAATTAAAAACTGGGAACTCCAAAAGGATTAATAGTTATGAATGAGCATTGACTCTAAAAATGTCAGAAACCTTCAAAATTTTGTATAACTGGACTAGGCAAATAATTGAACAATTTTTAATAAAGAAAAAGTGTTTTAATAGGTGCATTGAATTGTATTAATTTAAACAAATCGTAATAATATTAATGCAACAAAATTAAATTATTGTATAATTTTTAGAAAATAACCAATAAAACTCAATTGAAAATTAACCAAATGAGATCAATAGAAATCATAAAAACTTATTCAAAAAAAAGCATATTCAAAATATCGTTTCACGTCATTTTTATAAATTTAAGTAAATATTAAATATTTAAAATTATTAGATGAAATTAAGTTCAAATAATGACATTTTATATTTCTTTGCAGGAAATAGAAAATATTTTGAAAATTATTTTTTGATGTAAAATATGACTTCGAAACATTGACTAATTTTTAAGTGAAAATTCTTGAGAAATTTTGATAAATATTTGAAAATATTTAAAATTATTAATTTATTTGATGCTTTTTTAGTAACAGAAAATAAATTTTCATGAATATACCAGAAAATTAATTTTAAAAAAAATGATTTTAAGTTTCCGCTTATTTTAGACAACTTTTTACTTTTCTAAAATTAATGGAAAAACTATAGAGAACCATTTAAGCAGATCTTGGTACTTAAAAGAAATTAATAAATATCTTGTAAAAATACGATTCAATAATCTGATTTTTGTGAAATGGTCTTTAAAGAGGTTAAATATCAAACAGTTATTTTAAAACCATAATTTATAATTAATTAATTAATTAAAAAATTAGTAAGACAGTGGCCAAAGGGGGGAGGTTAGGGGGTTAACCTTACCCCGCCCATTGGATTTTTCATGTACAAATATTTGTAGACGTCAAGTGCCTAAAAGATCATCCACCTAAATAAGAAAAAAACATAATACACTTTTTCCTTTATTTTATTTACTGTAAATGTAATACTATGACATCTGTATGTATTCTGTAGTCTGTATTCTCAGTACACCCTCATTCGTACACGCTTGAAATGATTGACCATAATAAGAATATAAAAGTTCACATCTTTATTGATTATGGAGAAATGAAGTTTAAATTAAAATTGAAAAATAGTAAAAAATCAAAAAAATGGATCAACTGAATCAAAAAAAATTAATTAAAAAACAAAGTGAAAGAAAGAACTAATAAATTAGTGCAAGTCAAAATATTGAAATTTTAATAATAAATATAATAATTATTTTAGGAAGACTAAGTAATTTCAAGTCTATAAATCTAAAGTGTCTCAAAATGAAATAAGATTTTGGTATTTTTAGAGTATCATTGTTATGGCAAATTTCTTTTCCAATAATATGCTGAAAAGCCAAAATGCCGTGTAAACACTGATGAAAAAAATTATAAAATCAAATTTTGTTAATTGTTTATATAAAAACCGGTATTGGTAGAAAAGATTTTGAATAATACTGTTTTGTAAAGATTTTAATTGTAAGAATAAAAAGCGTATAAATAGGCTAAATTCTAGTGAAATTTTTTTGTACAAGCGAGATGTCATTAATTATAAGCAAATAAAACGAAAATTAGGCTAGTAGTGTCATCATTAGTGCCCCCCCCAAAATTTGCAATTAAAACAGAAAATTTGCATTTAAAATTATAATTTTTGCAAGATTGCAATTATAATTTTAATAAAATAATTATTTTATAGAAATTTTTAAATAACTAAAAAAAAAGTATTTAAAAAAGTATTAATTTATTATTATTATTATAATTAACAAAAAAAAATTTGAAAATAATAATTTGAAAAGATATTAATAATAATAATAATAATAATAATAATAATAATAATAATAATAATAATAATAATAATAATAATAATAATAATAATAATAATAATAATAATAATAAAATAAACAGTACAAGCTTTGTGATACCCAGTGCAAATCCCAATAGTAGACTAGTTTCGAGCTTTTGGCTCTCATCAGTACTATGCGGGAGACACGAAGATTTCTCTTCGCGCCAGGTAAGTATACAATATTGTTGATTCAACTCTATTGCATACTTTCCCCGGTACACTGGAAATCACATCGCTTGAAAAATAGCTTGGTCACAGAAAAAAAATCTGTAAACTTGTAAACATGGCGTATGAAAAATCATAATCACCTCTGCGGACTAAAAAATTAGTCGATACACAGAAACTGTTTACAAGTGCATCCGATTACCTTTAGCATTTTTGACTTTCAAATTAATGGTGTAAAATATTTTTGTCGGATGTCTCACTTGAATAAAATAAACAGTACAAGCTTTGTGATACCCAGTGCAAATCCCAATAGTAGACTAGTTTCGAGCTTTTGGCTCTCATCAGTACTATGCGGGAGACACGAAGATTTCTCTTCGCGCCAGGTAAGTATACAATATTGTTGATTCAACTCTATTGCATACTTTCCCCGGTACACTGGAAATCACATCGCTTGAAAAATAGCTTGGTCACAGAAAAAAAATCTGTAAACTTGTAAACATGGCGTATGAAAAATCATAATCACCTCTGCGGACTAAAAAATTAGTCGATACACAGAAACTGTTTACAAGTGCATCCGATTACCTTTAGCATTTTTGACTTTCAAATTAATGGTGTAAAATATTTTTGTCGGATGTCTCACTTGAATAAAATAAACAGTACAAGCTTTGTGATACCCAGTGCAAATCCCAATAGTAGACTAGTTTCGAGCTTTTGGCTCTCATCAGTACTATGCGGGAGACACGAAGATTTCTCTTCGCGCCAGGTAAGTATACAATATTGTTGATTCAACTCTATTGCATACTTTCCCCGGTACACTGGAAATCACATCGCTTGAAAAATAGCTTGGTCACAGAAAAAAAAATCTGTAAACTTGTAAACATGGCGTATGAAAAATCATAATCACCTCTGCGGACTAAAAAATTAGTCGATACACAGAAACTGTTTACAAGTGCATCCGATTACCTTTAGCATTTTTGACTTTCAAAGTAATGGTGTAAAATATTTTTGTCGGATGTCTCACTTGAATAAAATAAACAGTACAAGCTTTATTATAATAATAATAATAATAATAATAATAATAATAATAATAATAATATTTTGAAAATAACTTTGAAATTATTAATAATAATAATAATAATAAAAATAATAATAATTGATGAAAATGTTGAAAATGGTGTCAAAATGTTTTTAAAATATATTTAAGTTTTAAAATACCGCAACGTAATATACTGTTGTTCTACCCCTTAATTGATTTTAATTGGTCAGAATTTAATAATATGCCCTTTGTAATAACATCTGAGCAGTACCCTTGCGAGTAGTGCCCATAGGGGACAAAATATCTTGTTTAAATGTCTTTGTTTAAATATTTGTTTAAATGTCTTTGTTTAAATGACTTTTTTTAATTTCTTTGTTTAAATGTGTTTGTTTAGAAAATGATGAGTCATGTGTACTTTAATGACCTTGATGAGTCATTGGCTTTGTTCCAAAATGATGAGTCGTCGATTACGTCACATGACCTTGTTACTAAAATAGAAAGACCTTGACCTAGTTACTAAAATAGAATGACCTTGACCTAGTTACTAAAAATAGAATGACCTTGATGAGTCATCGTTGACGTCACGTGACCTTGTTCCTAAAAATAGAATGACCTTGACCTAGTTATCGTGGTTACCACCGTTGCTGTGGATGAGTCATGTGACCTTGACCTGGTTACCGTGGTTGCTATGGATGAGTCATCGAAGAGTCATATGTCTTTGTTTAGTGATTAGTCATCGCGGGGGTATATGATGAGTCATGGAGCACACTTCCTTCTACTAATATTTCTTAATGATTTCTAGCCAGGCTCAATGGTATGTATGCCCATTTCAAATTCATCCAAAACTTTTATTAGCTCACTATAATTCTTTTTAATCTCAACTAACTCACTAAACAGACCATCCGACTGAACAGCAATTTTCGCTTTTTTCACTAGGATTTCATCATCTTCAAATTTGGTATCAAATATATGTTTAAATTAAATAGAAAGCAAAATTTAAAATGCAACCAATAAATTTACTATTCAAACAAATGGAAGTGAATTTGCATTTATTTGCATTTATTGCATTTATTTGCAATTAATTGCATCGAGGAGCCCTAGTCATCATTAATAATAATAAATAGTGCCGTTTTCTAAGGAGGGTTTAATTAGTTATGAAAACATGGTTAAATTTGTGTTGATTAATATTGCAATTTTGAGGTGGGTGTCTATATGTGTATTAGCGTTACCAGATTGTTATTTTAACAAGTTGGGATTTTCACTATGCGAAAAAAAATCGGGATTTATTTTAAAAAGCGGGACAACTAAAAACAAACGTTATATATTCAAAAATTTTTATTTCTGTGAAATTAATAAAAATGACTCAACACAAACTATAAAATTATTATAACTATCAAAATAATAACATGAAATTCAAAATAATAATAAAACAGCAGATATTTTCAGAACTCCGCCTATTTATTCTTGAATGAATATTTGAAGTCTTGAAGAGATTCTTTTTGATATTTAATATTTTGATTAAATTAAACACATGAGTATTTTATAATGAATTAAATCAAAATAATTCCAATTTTATCAATTTAATAGAACATCTATTTTTTGATTTGGACCATTTTAAATTCATCTGAGAAAATACCCATTTGGGATATAAATTAGATGTTGAATGGAATGGAATGGAATTAACTTGAAAATATTTTACTGTCTTTTTCCGGAAATGACTTGAGTAACTGATGCTATTTCTGTGCAGCTGAGTCTTACGAATATTTAGCAATTACAACATTAGATGGTTTTAGCAAGTAAAGTTCTTCATTCATTAAGTCCCTATCTAATTCTTCAGTCAAATTTAATATAAACATCACGTTCTCTATACTTTCAAAACATATTTCGATCTTTATCATAATAAGACATAGGTTTGGAGAAATGTTTTCTCGCGAAAAATGGTAGTGTTGATCTAAGTATTGTTAGCAGTTTTCATAGAATTCTTTGGAATTATCAATAATTTTGTTTTTTCAGTATCGTATAATTTAATAATAAATAATAATTATATTTATTCAAAAATTAATATTATAGTTCAAAAATTAAATATGTTTATTAATATTAAAGAATAAGCCTAAAATATATATATATAGAATCAAATAATTTAGTAAGAAATGAGTAATATTTTCAAGAAAAACATTAGGATTTATGCAATCAATAAAAGGTATATATATTTTTACATGTAAAATGTTTTTTTAAAAGATTTATTTTTTTTAATTTTGTTATGTAACTTTGAAAAACTTTCATGTAATTTTCAACTTCTTTTATAAGTAACATTATTTCATAATCTGTTGTTATATCACAATTATTTTTATTAAATAAAATAAGAATTTTATTTATTTTTGAATATTCAGAAATCAGCTAATTTTCAGGTAAATTATTTAAAATTTTACATTTAAAAGTATATTAACTATGGAAAATTTATTAATTATAAAATTGCGGTGTCGATATCTGAATCACATCTGATAATGATATGGCTGGCATGCTTGCTGAAAGATTCTTTCTGTTTTGGTGCTAAGAATATCTATCTTCATATTTTCTTTTAAATGTGCTTTTTTCTAGTTTTCTGATTATTTAAACCGTGTGTATTTTTCAATTCTGATTATTTAAACAAGTGATTTGTTTTCTTTTATATATATATATCTTTTATATATAAAGATATATCTTTTAGTGCATTATAATATATATATATATATATGTGTGTGTAAATATCTATGAAGTGGAGGCACTACAAAACGTTTTTGTATTTTGATCTCAATTATACTGATAGATCACTATAGGAGCTTTTAATGTTAACATGATTCATTATTAACTATGTTTTTATATCCTATTTTGTATTTAAAAAGCTTATTAAAAATAAAAATTTAGAATTTACGAATATGAAATAATTCTCTCAAATCGATACATTGTTAAAGTTTTATAATTAAGAAAACTAATTTCATGACTTTTGATCTTTGTTTTAGCTAAACTGGGTAGAAGTTTCGGGAATAATTTCAAATTTCGTTTCATCCATTACTTCTTAAAAGGTTGACAACTGAAATTATTCCGATGTAAATATTGATAAGGTATGAACTTGTATTTTCGTAATGACTGAGATTAAAGGTATATTTAAGTGACTTCCAAGCATGTTAAAAAAGATTAAAAATGCAGTAATGTTTTAAAAGTCAAACAAATATTTTTAAGTCAAAATTTTATATATATAACCAATTTCAATTCAAAAATCTTTCTTAACTCTTTTAAACAAATTGATGCGTGTTATGATTTGCGTGTGAATGTTTTATACTTTTGCTATGTTGCGTGCAAGTTTTTGAACTGTTTTTTCGTGTCTGTGCGAGTTTTAAGTTTTATCAGGAGTTAGCTTAATATAAATTGCTACAGTAAAGTCAAGTGAGATTTAATTCTTGAGTTGTCTACATCTGATTCTATTTTCGGGCTTTGGAAGTACTGGCATGGTTTCATTTGATGTTTATCTGTTTTCCACATATATGTTTACGAGGTACTTACATTATAATTATGGTCAGCTCGAAGTTGTTTATAACTCGTCCTTTGCCATATAACATATATATTATTATAAGAACTTTTTTCAGTTTTCACCACTGATTTCATTTCAATTGACATTGTATTTATTAAAACCTTGACTATGAATCAGTAAATATATCGATGTTCTTTTGATATTCACGAATTTTCGGCAGACAAATTCGATAAGTCGAAAGACAATTTTGAGCTTTAAAAGATTCAAATAACAATATTAAATTTAAATTGTTTAAAATTTGGAAGGACAACCTTCTCATAAAAATAGCACGTATAATTTTGTACAATTAGTATTTCGCAAACTCATAAATAAGCATTGTTTTCTGAAAAATATAAAGACTAATGAAAGTATTTCAAATACGATTGAAATTTCCAGTGGGAAAAAAATGAACGTGATAGGACAAATAATTACAACATGAAAGATTTCATAAATCTTTCAACTTTTGAAATAAAATATTAGCTGGAGATAATTTACGATATAAACATGTTTTATTGATACTGAAATTCATTAAAAATTAAAAAAACACATGAAAATAGTTATGAAATGACACAACTTGGATTTGAGAATCATTTGAAATATCAAAATAACTAGAATATTTTAATTTACTAATTAATTAAATTAATTAATAATTATAATAAATGGTTAGATTTTCATGGTTTTGAGTTTCATATAAATATATTATAATGTATGATAATATTTACCTAATAATTTCAAATATCATAAACATAAATATATTAAATTATCATTAAACAGAATTTTACTAGTGAAAATTTAAGTTGTATTTTTTATAGGCAGTAATGCACTTGCTTTAGGAGCACTGAGGTCTTGGGAACCATTTTCATCAAGAAAAACATCTTTCCATAAAAGAAAATATTTAAATATAAAATCTGAAAAAAACTAACTTATTTTTGTTATTGATGGAATTTCTGGTATCGAGGCATCATTTCTGTCTATGTGCTTCTTTTGTAGCAACACTGGACGTGTCCATTCAGACATACCAATATATCATATAATTTCAACTTTGCATAATTAATTGCTACTTAATTATTATTTACAAGCACCCCCAGAATCTAGTAAATTGCAGGAAACATATATGTAGCTGTAACATGTACTGTAAACTATATTTTCTCTTTCGCTAGCTCTGGATTTACAATTTTCAAGGTATACGACAAAAACTGCTGTGTCTTTTTTTTGGTCAAAACAAAATTATTGCGTTTCATTATTCATTATCGTGGATTCTTCTTCAACACAAAAATATGGAAAAAATTATTTTAAATATGAGATATAAATTCCGAAAGAAATATGTGTATATATTTTTTATTTGAAATTTTTAAACACTAAGGAGGGTATATTTTATATAGTAAATGCTCATGTTGATATTTTAATAATGAAATTTATAAAATTATAATATTTAATTATAAATATATCTTTTAAATAAATAAGATTTTTTTCTATAATAAAACATTCACAAACTGAAAGCTGTATTAAAAATTAGTTATTTAAATATTTAATTTTACAAATAATACATCGCATGTAAAATAGAGTAACCGATTTTCAATCATAAAGAACAAAATAAAAAGTCGGTTTCGTATAATTAAGACATTTGTTTAATTAAAAGCCGGACATTTCGCTTATTAAGTTAACTCTTCAGTAAGTAACATAATAATTTGATTTAATTTTATATTAATTTATTCTAATTTAATTTATTGTCACGATTTACTTAATTTTTACATATTAATATAATTATCTTTATTTAGTATATTTTTCAATTTATTATTACATTTTTAAATTTTTAATTTGAATTGTTTATTAACAAACCTTGATGAAAGTTATAGGCAATTTTATTAAATTTAGATATTTATAAAACCATACTATTCAATTGACAATGTTAATATCTACTTGAACCTCTTTTGGCTTTGACAATGTTCTTTTTTATCAGACTTGAACATGCATAAGTCATGTAAATATTCGACAAATCCGTTGTACAAATTAATTTGTTTATATCATTAATATTCATTAGCATTTAAATCTAAAACGTTACATAGCATTCATTCAATGTCTTCCACTTATATATTTATGTGTCCGTGTCAAGAAATATCCTTGATCAGTGCATTTTGTAAGTCATGTCCTTGTTGAAAGAATTAATTTTAAGTCTTCACTTAAATTTATTTAACGAATATACAAAATACCATTAATTATAAAATAAATGAAATAACAATGAAATAACAATACATAAGTTGATATAAACAGTATATAAACACTTAAATAAACAATAAATTCACAAAGAAATTACGTTGTTTTAATATTTGATAGAATTACAAAAGAACATAATGAGATTAGAAAAACTATTACTAAGGCTGAAGGAGGCTGGTATAAATATTGGTCATGGTAAATGCCAATTTTTAGAAAGGATAAGTTAAATATTTAGGATACATTATGGATGGTATGGAATTCGAACTAGCAAAATTATGTAGATTATGTAAATTTCTCTCATATATTATATTTTATTTTAAAGACAGATAATAATTATAATTAAACTGAAAGTACAATAATGCATTTGATAACCTGAAATAACTTTAGTGAACATTAATTATTAATAATTCCAAAA
>CAUHTR010007024.1:0-12346 GCA_959609185.1 Schmidtea polychroa | reverse complement strand
CCATGCTAGGCGTAATGTTTCGTACGGAAAACTATAATGCCCAGGTTCTTCTGACCCCACTTGGGGGGAGGCACAGACGACCCTTGTGGACGCGAACAAATATCCACCGTGTCTTTCAGGCACAGATATTTGGTCACTGCTCATTAGGCCTGGCAATACTAAATGCATAAACTTTGCCTTGTCCTCTCTTGTCTTGATTTTTATCGTTTAAATATTATTAAAAATAGTATGTGTGATAAGTTTTATTTACTAACCTTAATTAATATACCCTTGCGACATGTTGAATGTGAGTAGTACCCTTGCTAGCAATACCCATAGGGGGACAGAATATCTTGTCGGATAGACTAGGAGTTTATACACCATGTATATAGAATGTATGTGTAAAATTGTAAATTATCGATCCTTATTGACAATTTCCTGTAAAGACAAACACAGAATATTGCAAACATATAATAATTCTCTACCCCATAACTTAGTGTGTAAAAATTATTTTAGGTTTTTGACTAATATTTGCAATAATAATAATAATAATAATAATAATAATAATAATAATAATAATAATAATAATAATAATAATAATAATAATAATAATAATAATTAATGTGTTGTGTATGTGTGTAAAAAATATTTTAGGTTTTTCAATAATATTAATAATAATAATAATAACTCCCGCGCGTGTTACTTTGAAATAATACTTTGAAAGAAAATATTAAAAATTCAAAAAATAATAATAATATTTATGCAATTTTTATGCAATAATATGTGCAATAATTTTATTTTGTCAACTTTAGCGTCAAAATAAGTTTTTAAAATATATTTAAATTTTAAAATACCGCAACGTAATATATTTAATAATTAAAATATAATTAAAATTTAAAATACCGCAACGTAATATATTTAAAAAGTATGATGAGTCATGTGTGTCTTTGTTATGCAATATGTCTTTATTATATAAAATTGAATGTAAAGATTGGGAATTTCAATACAGGGATATAAAATAGATGAGAAAGATGTCATATCACCGATTTGGAGATTAGATAGTGCTCGAATTTCTCTGGGATTTTAATAAATGTTTATTTTTTAATACATCTTTTAATATGTCTTTTAATATAATTATTTACTATGAGTTAAGTATAGATGAATAATTTGTATTTTTTAAAAGTTGAAAATATGTGTGTGTATGTAAAAGTTGGCTGGAAAATGCATTGTTTAAGGTGTTATGAATTTGAAGTAAATAATGATGTCATTTTACAGAGATTAAAATTCTATCTATATATTGTTTGAGTGAAAATATCTCAATTTGTTTAAAAAGATGTGTAAATTCAAAAATGGTGTACTAAAAATGAAATTTCAGAATTTTGATTACATCATAGTCTCATTTAACAGAAAATTAAATTTCAAGTATAATGAAATAAAAAATTTCTTATAAAAAATTAAAATCGATGACGTAATCAACGTTTTAAAAAATTGGAAATTGTTACATAATCGACGATTAAAACAAATTAAAATATTATGTAAAAAAATAATTAAAACAAAAAATTTACGTAATCGACGATTAAAACAAAAAATAAAATTATTACGTAATCGATAATTAAAACAAAAATTTTAATTTAAATATTTTAAAAAAAAGTAGGGGATGGGGGGTATTTTAAAAATTAAAAAAATTATGGGGGGGGTCTTTTTAAAAAAATTTAAAAAAATAGGGGGGGGGGGGTATCTGGATCTGGAGCCTACATGGATCTGAACCCTACATAACTTCCTACTTTTGATGATCTTCATAGAGACATATAAAAATAAATTGGAAGTTAGTTTATGTGTTATCATTCTTATCTATCGTGACATACGTACACTCAAGCCAGTGTCAACACTAAATTATTTACTTTCTCCTTAAGTATTTTAATAGATATAATATTAAGGTTGTTAATATCGTTTTTTGGCAAGCCGATTTTCGTTTAACAACCGTAATTTAAAATTCATTTATTAGCAGGCAGCAATTATAACTCTTTGAATTTCTATTTTTAATTTCAATTAATTATTGATTAACTATTCAAAATTAAATAAAGGATAATAATATTTTCTAATCCCTACTAATAATCACCTACTAATATATATTACAGGTTGGGCACCTTTTATTAAAGATGATGTATATGTCAAATTATATTCTCTCAAAACTGTGCTATATTCAAAGAAACATTGAACTATGGAATCTCACTACAGTACTCACAATACTTTATACTATTTCATAAAAATGGTATTTATGAAAATTATTAAAAAATCTCTTTCAAACTGCAAAAAAAGTAGTGAGTACTCGAAAAACCGGTAAGTCACCACATAAAAGATATTGGACGACCACCAAACTAAAGAGGAACTATTATATTCAACAATGTATAAAATAATGATTTACATTCATACATCTACCGAAAGACTTTTTACGATATTGACGATATAAAAAATACCTATAATAATAATTATTATTATTGTTGTGATTATTATTGTTATTATTATTATTATTATTATTATTATTATTATTATTATTATTATTATTTTTTTTTTTTTATTATTATTATTATTATTATTATTAAGATATTATAGAAAATAAAATATTTAAAATTAAACTAGTAAAATATCATTTAATTCGAAACTTTCAGACAAGGGTGGAAACAATTGATGTCCCTTATGTCCGTAACCTTCCATTAAAAAATCAATATTAAAATACAACTTAAAATGTCAATAATATTTATCTCCATTTTCACAAAAAGTAATTTAATTTTTAATTAAAATGATAGAAAATAGTTAGAAATTTTGAAAATATCAAAAAATGTGAAGATAAAAGGTCTTAGANAAAATAGTTAGAAATTTTGAAAATATCAAAAAATGTGAAGATAAAAAGGTCTTAGACCTGCATAGAAATAATTAAGTTAGATTAATATATAAGGTTAGTTATATTGGACTGTTATATTGGTCAAACAGTTTAGGATTTATCAAAATTGTGTATATATCCAACTACAGCGCATAGATTTAGATAAAATTACACAGAATAAAAATGTAAAAATTAATATTATTGCTGGTAATACTAACTTTTTCTTCTTTCAAATTAAACATTGCAAATAAGATATTTTTTGCCAACAATAATAAGGGATAATTTATTAAAAACCTCAAATTATATACCAAGACATTCACTATATTCAAGAAAGCTTGCTTCCGCAATAAATAAATTTAAAGATAAGAGTAAGGGACTTGGAAGGAACAAATGACTTTTTTTAAAACCAAAATGTTATAGCATGAAAGAAAATAAGAGGTGTATGAAAACGAAAAAGGGTTACAATTAAAAATAATGGACTAACCCATCAGTCTTTTCTGAATTTTTATAATTCAAATCAAATTTATAGACTGACCCAATTTCGTATAAAACGTACTAATCACCAGCGTTTTAGTATAAAAAATAATAAAATGGATTTAACTAGTACCGATATTAAACGTAATAAAATGAGAAAAAAAATAGAAGTCACGCGCATGTGCATAATAAAGCTAGGGTATGATTATAGCTGATAATGATGATAGTTAAAAATAAAAGTTTAATAATCTAAAAATATATTTGAATACAAATTGATTGCCTAAATCTGGTATTATTAAAACAACCGATTTAAATGGCGAATTAATTAATTTAATAAATAATGATAATTATGAGTGTCAGGATTTATACTTCTTATACTTTTACTATATAATACTATTTGATAATTATAATACAATATACATTTTATTTATAAATTAATTATTTAAATATCCCTAACATCTCCCCTGTTTAAAAGGTTTAAGCCATTCAACGTTGTGAATTATAATTTTTCCATCTCTGTCTCGTAATTCATAATTATTTGCATCGATCTTTCTAACAACGACAAAAGGTCATGTATATCGGTCTTCTTTTTTCTCAAATCTACTTTAACTAAACCTTCTTCATTTATATTGAATTCTCGGTTATCCGGTTCTCATTTTTATAATTTAAATTTCTGTTTTGATTGCACTTCTTCCACTATTTTACTTCGAAATATTAACTTCGAAATATTTACTTCAAGATATCCGAAAACCAAATACTGCTTCTGATGGACCTTTTCCAGTTTTGCTTTGAATGGTATCATTTAAAGCAAACTCAATTTCAGGTAACACTTCAACCAAATTCCTCTTAAGTTTATGTCTTAATGATGTACTGATAAAATCTCGTATTGTTCAGATTGTCTTTTAATCAAACCATTAGTGTTATGATGATAAGGGCTAGAAAACTATAGCTGTATATTGTGATTCTTAGCCAACTCTTTTATCAAGTTAGATTCAAATGTTTTCCCACAATCAACATGATTAATTCTCGGTGCCCCGTATTTTAATATCCAGAATTTCACAATAGTATCCGCTGTAGTTTTTTCGTCCTGCTTTGCTACTGCTGTCAATGATATGTATCGACTACACATATCTATAATTCCCAAAATATATTTCCTTTCATGAATGTTTGCCTGCAAAGGTCCACAAAAATCTATCGCTATAACCTCGAACGGTTCCGCCACTTGTGTTTTTACAATTATTTCTTTTGTATTTGTTGTCAATGTTTTTCGTTTCTGACATATTTCACAACTTTGTATATATCGAGTTGCGATTGTATTTAATTCCTCCATATCGTAATTAACTTTTGTACAATCGATTAATTCTTACATCCTGCGTGACACAGCATTTTGTGCATGTCTTTGACAAATTCTATTCTAATTTCTTTTGGAATCCAAATTTTATTTTCTCTTGTTAAAATTAAATTTTCGTTGATTTTAAATCTTGTAGTCTCATTTTTTTCAATTGCTTTTCTCATATGTTCTATCTCTTCATTACCTTTCAGCATTGAAATCCATGTTGAGTAGCTGTCATTGCCAACAATCTGGTTTTTACTTTCACTGTCTTTGCATCTTCATGAATTTCCATACACTATGTACATCTACCACATTTATCTCTCGGTAACGCGTCAGTGTTCGAATGGTAAATTTCTTTTCGATATTTAATATCCATATCTAAACTACTCAAGAAGTTTATCCATGTATGAAATTGTGCCGTTATAGGTTTTTTTGTTGTCATCATAAATGTTATAGCCTTGTGATCCGTTCTTAGCTGGAATCGCTTGCCGTAAAGATAGTGTTTAAAATGCTGTGCGAAGTAATAACTTGTTAAAGTTTTTTCTCGTGATATAGTATCCTATTTCATGTTTACTCATCGTATGTGAACCATAGTCAATAACACGTTCATTACCTAGATCATTAATCTGTGACAAAACAGTTCCTATGGTGTCGAAACTGGCATCCGTATCCAAACTAAATTCTTTCTCATAATCAGGATATATTAGAACTGGTGTAGTTGATAGTCCTTTCTTCAATTCCTCAAAACATTTGTGACATTCTTGTGACCAAATTAACTTGCCTTTATTGTTTCCGCACATCGATTCTAATATTCTTGCGAATTTTGAATAATTCTTTATAAATGTTCTGTAATAATTACACAGTCCTAAAAACTCCTCAATTGTTTTAAACATTTTGTTCTTTGAAACCCTTTTATTGCTTCTATTTTAGCTTCATCGACTTTAACACCCTCACAAGTTATAATGTGACCAAAAGATTTTGTCTTCTACACCAAAAATTTGCATTTTTCAGGATTTATTCTCAACTTTCCTTTTATTTTTTCTAATACTTCATTTATTCTTTTTATATGATCTCTTTGTCTTTTGAGAATATTAAAATATCATCTCAATACACTATAGCAATTTTCCACAATAGATTTCTTAAAACCATATTCATTAATTTTTGGAATTTAGCTGGAGCAGCGGCAATCCCGAATGGCATCCTATTAAAGCAGAACTGCCCAGATCTTGTAGAGAACGCTGTCTTTTCTTGTGAATTTGCTGATAATTCAACCTGATAATACGCGCTTCCCAGATCAATATTGCTAAAGTACATTGATCCATTTAATGAATCTAACATCTGTTCGATATTAGGCATTGGGAAGATTTGTCTTTCTGTCATTTTATTTAAACTTCTAAAATATAAACATAATCGAATATCATTTTTCTCCTTCTTCCAGACATACTAACGGCGTATTCCATGGTGAGTCACACTTCCTAATTATGCCATTTTCTTCCAAATTTTTAATAGCTTCTTCAATCTTTTCTTCTAGGTGTGCTGGTTATCTTCTTGGTTTCAAATGGATTGGTCCTTCAACAGTTTTAATATCATGCTTTAATAGATTGGTTTTGACTATATCCCTCTTATCTATTATAAATAATTCGGCATTGTCACACCTTAATCCTATTAATTATATTGCTCTTTTAAATCGAAGTTCATCGCTCGTTCTTTTCCCAAATTCGGCTTCAATGTTGCATATTTATATATTATTATATTCGGTTGCATTTGCGATTTTATTTCCGATAACTTTCATTTAGTTTTATGTCAAACGTCCGTAATAAACCGATTCCTCCAATTATTGATGGAGATACATTTCAACTACTACAAAATCAATATTTCCTTTCCACCCATTTTATCATAAACAATATTATACTGATCCTTCTTCAAATATTTTTCACTTCTATTTTGTATTCTACAGTCACATGCATCAAATATTCTACCCTTTTCATTATGTGCATAAATCATATTTTCTGCCTTTTTTAATTTTTTTACGTCATCTATCGATAAAATCTGAATACAATTATTTTCGCATTCTTTTTATTATCGTCTTCAATTTTTATTTTTCAAAATTGTTTTCATTCGGCATATTTAAAATAATTGCATCATGAACTTTTTTACCTACTTTTTATTTCTTACATTTTCTACTATTTCGGATTTTTAAAATTTGTTTCTAGCTCATTATGTTTTTCAACTATATCGATATTTCCTACAATTCTACTGCTGCAATTATTTCTAATTAGATTATTCTCATCCAACATTTTATTATTTACTTTATTTAAATTATCTACGAAAGGAATTGTACTATTCGTGTTATTATTAATATTTTTCTACATTATATATATTATTTAGAAAAGGAATTATACTATTCACTTTACTACTAATACTATTAATATATTTATATCTACTTATACAACTATACTGGCATACACAATCGTCTTTATTCATTGCCATGATCATTTCGCCTAACGATGGAGCTTCTTGGTTTATGTAGTCTTCGTCTTGACATGAGATAATTTCTTCGTTCTCGGCTTGATCAGTCTGAAACACGGCTACCTGTATCCATCTCAGTGGTCCACACTCGTCTGCGTATCTTGTTCTGTCTGTCTGATTCCAGCATTGAAATCGGAAGTAGCCTCTTCTACCGCATCCTGAGCACGATATTGATGGGCATTCTCTTCTGTTGTGTCCAATATCTTTACACGCAAAACATCTCATCTCTACATTCTGTGCTATCTAATTGCATTCTCTGGATTTCTGCCCTTCTTTTCCACATTGGAAGCATTTCTGAACCCTTGGTTTGCGACATCCTCGACTCATATGACCCACCTCCTGACAATTCCAACATGTAATAATTGGTCTGTTTCTAACCAGCATTACTCTTTGTTGGAATCTGTTCTGGAAATTATCGGCTTTCATCCTCGGTGTTGAATCATACATGTGTTCACTTCGTTGTGAATTTGTAAAATTTATGCTTTGGTTCTGTCTATTGGCAAATCCTTGTCTTGTCATGACAATACTCGCAAACGTTTCCTTCCTTCTATTTAGAACTGAAATTCCGGATATTAGGCATTGGGAAGATTTGTCTTTCTGTGTCATTTTATTTAAACTTCTAAAATCTAAAAATAATCGAATATCATTTTTCTCCTTCTTCCAGACACATACTAACTGCGTATTCCATGGTGAGCCACACTTCCTAATTATGCCATTTTCTTCCAAATTTTTAATAGCTTCTTCAATCTTTTCTTCTAGGTGTGCTGGTTATCTTCTTGGGTTCAAATGGATTGGTCATTCAACAGTTTTAATATCATGCTTTAATAGATTAGTTTTGCCTATATCCCACTTATCTATTATAAATAATTCGGCATTGTCACACCTTAATCCTATTAATTCTATTGCTCTTTTAAATCGAAGTTCATCGCTCGTTCTTTTCCCAAATTCGGCTTCAATGTTGCATATTTCTATATTATCATATTCGGTTGCATTTGCGATTTTATTTCCGATAACTTTCATTAGTTTTATGTCAAACGTCCGTAATAAACCGATTCCTCCAATTATCGATGGAGATACATTTCAACTACTACAAAATCAATATTTTCTTCCCTACTTCCTATATTTATTCTAAGCTTGATTCTTCTCAGTTATTAATGGATTATCATTTGCTCAATAAATTTTGTCTCCGTGTTCTTTTAAAACTGGATTTCAAATCTCTTTTATAATCGAACTATCAAGCACATTCATTCTAGCTCTTGTATCCAACAAACAATTTTTAAAGTAATTATTTATGCCTATTATTACACTTGGACGTTCACCCATTTAATCATAAACAATATTATACTGATCCTTCTTAAAATATTTTTCACTTCTATTTTGTATTCTACAGTCACATGCATCAAATATTCTCTCCATTTCATTATGTGCATAATTCATATTTTCTACTTTTTTCAATTTTTTTACGCCATCTATCGATAAAGTCGATAAAAAAGGCATCATTTTTCTTTATGTATAATTGCATAAATTTTGGCAAACAAAGAAGAGTTTTCACCACGACTTATAAGTTCTTCATTATTTTTATCTTTTGAATCCTTCGTTGCTATATAATCAACTGTGGTGATGTGATGATAATCAACCGCTTCTTTAAAATCTGTAATCTTCCAAGATTATAATATTTCAAATTTGCTTTTATCATAGCCTGTATTTATATAAATTTCCATTGAAGCACAAATAAGTTCCAACAGAATTTTATTTTGAAAAGGAAGTATTACATTTAACGATACTCTCATTTTATTTTATATTCAATCATAAAAAAATTAAACAGAAATTTAGTCTATATAAACAAACCTGCACAATTCACAATTTACCATAAGAATTACATAATAAAGAAATTTATCATAAAAACAATTATTGTTAAAAAGATTCGAAACACTCTCCAATTGATATAAGACTAGTCATGTTTAAATTTGTATTAATGTCAACATTTTCGACAAAAATCTGATATAAAAGATTCTATGAGAATAATGTGATTTAAAGGTGGTAGGAACTTTGTGAGAATAATTTAGTGCTCAATTACTGGAAAAAAAGAAATCTGGAAAGTTATTTTGAAATTTATTATGCACTGCTGTGGCTCATTGAAATAAAACTAATTATTTAATTTCGCGTTGATTAAATCTTTGACAATATCGATGTTAAATTGAGAGAGGTTCGATGTCGGGTATCGTTCGACAGTTTATCTCTTTGAGACTGTCAACGAGATGAAAAAAGAAAACATTTTCATTTAGGTTCATTTGATCAAACGAAATCAAGTAAGTGACAATCGACGGAAGAATTGGCGGATGCTTGTTTACCGATTTGTTGGACACATTTTCAAATTCATTGATGATGATCGAATCACAACCGTGAATATGCATAGCAAAGATTACCCGCAGTAAGGTGTTGGAAAATATTCCTGGCTCATAGTAATCTGATGGTTTTCGAACATATAATTCTGAACAATTTTCAATTTCTGTGAATGAAAAACAACGTTCCATTTTTGCATATAGGATTTATGTAGATTACAATGAAACCGTCTAACGGTTCACTACACCTATCTTAAATAATGTCATTAAAAGAGTAGTACAGGAGAATATGGCAAGGAGAATGTGGCAACATCTCAGACAATTACTAGATACGAAACGAATATCTTGTCAGACAAACTAATTTACAAAAATTTCGAGAAACAGATTCTGAAGTTAAGCAGAAAAGGTCAGCAATACTGGTTTTACGGCCATTGTACTGGTATCCCGAACAACTTCAAATTCGACGAAGCGCCAAATGATAATTACCAAGATTTCCGGTAGATATAATATCAGCGCTAAGTTAACAGACCTTTTCCTGAATTTAATCGTTATTGTGTAACCAACCATTTGTGGATTCACGCCATTAGCAAACCTTTCACAGCTTTCGGTTCCGATAGAGAGGATCCCAGCTGGTGACAGAAACCAGATTGTAAGTGGAAGATCGCGTAAAGGAATACGACGGATGTCCAGTTCATGAAGTAGCCTTATCCAACTTCCTAGTGTTGGAGGCTAACGAGGGCACGTATATAATATCTTCTATCGTGTATATTGGTAGTGAGTTACCGACCTGATATTGTGGAACAGGGAATCCTAAATAAAAGTTCTTTGGTCAGGCAGATACGCAAATACCAGTATTTCAGCTATGTACATAAGGACCTAGCAAACAGCTATACATCCTCAGTTCAACAATCACAGTTTCAATTCAATCCTAGCAATCTAGCTATGTGTAAGCCATTCTGTAGTTTGAGTTTTATGTTTTTTTATTTTATTTTTGTTTGATTTTTTTGGTTGTTGCAAATAGACCTGTCTGTACTTAATTCGTTAAAAAAGATACTGAATAAATTAATTAAAAATATACAAATTGATGAAGAGTTTAAATCTATTCACCCATGATTGGCACTGCCCGGTATAAAATAGCCAAATTTTGGATGGATTATTAAAACCATTAACACTATCAGAATTCGAATGTAAAGATAGTTTTAAATTTGTTTCCTGCATTGCACAATATGATAGACAAAGTGTGGATGAAATTATGGTTTCGTTTTATGTTTGTAGTCTGTTTACTAATGTACCATTGGTTGAAGCAATTGAATTAAGTTGCTTGTTATGGAACGAAAACATTTCTGAACATCATATTTTGGATGGAAGGGCATTGCTACTTTAAAAATCAATTTTCTTTTCAATAATGAATGGTATCAATAAATAAATGGAGTTGCTATGGGATCACCTTTAGCATCAACGATGGCCTCAATTTTTTAGCAAGCTTAGAAAAGAAAATTGCATTTTACTAATGTATGAAACCCACTGTTTATAAACAGTATGTGGATGATATTTTTCTTATATTTGAAAATCAGAGGCATGTTGATCCGTTTTTACATTATATAAATAGTCTACATAAAACATTGTATTCACATGTGAGTAGAGACAAGTGTGCTCCATGACTCATCATACCCCCCCTCCCCCGATGACTCATTTTTTTCGAATTTTTTTTCTTCGATTTTTTTTCGAATTTTTTTTTCGAATTTTTTCCCTGATTCTTTCCATGATGACTCATCCGTAGCAACCGTGGTAACCATGGCAACCATGTCAAGGTCATATGCCTCCTCCATAGCAACGGCTGTAACTAGGTCAAGGTCATTCTATTTTAGTAACAAGGTCATATGACTCATCATTTTTTAAACAAAGCCAATGGCTCATTATTAAAGTACATATGACTCATCATTTTTTAAACAAAGACATATTTAATATTTAAAAAAATACATTTAAACAAATATTTAAATAAATACATTTACAACAAAGACATTTAAACAAAGACATATAGACAAAGACTCATCGATGACTCATAGTTTAAATAAGGAGTTATTATTTTTTGTGCACTAGCCCCCCCCCTTGTATGACTCATCGATGACTTTTTTGAACAAAGACCAATCATTTATTTTTAAAACAAAGATCCATCACACGACTCTAATTTTTAGAACAGACTTCTTTTTTGGTAAACCAAAATTTATTGTATGTTGCTACAGAATAATAATTATAATAATAATAATAATAATAATAATAATAATAATAATAATAATAATAATAATAATAATAATAATAATATTAATAATAATAATAATTATAATAACAATAATAATAATAATAATAATAATAATAATAATAATAATAATAATAATAATAATAATAATAATAATAATAATAATAATAATAATAATAATAATAATAATAATAATAATAATTATTATAATAATTATTATAAAAACATACCCATTTCTTCATAAAAAAGTTTTTTTCATAAAATTGATTTCATAAATCATAAATCATATAAAAACTGGTTTCATAAAAAAAAATAAAATAAAAATTAATCATAAGAAATTTAATTATAAAAAAATTTAAATAAAAAAAATTACCTCATTTGAAAAATATATACAAAGTATCGATAACATCTAACCAATCAGAATTGGATATTATCGATTCTTTGTTCTCTGAATATGACTCATCGATGAGTTATTGTTACTAACTGAGTAATTTCTACTCACATAAAGATATGCAATACAAGTGCAATACAAGTGCATGAAATGTCTTTAT
>CAUHTR010007020.1:0-12399 GCA_959609185.1 Schmidtea polychroa | reverse complement strand
TAATAAAATTATAAAAGCAGACATACCTATTTTACTCTTATTGTGCTCAATTGTCAATGCCTTCGGTCTATAATGCTCTCGAGCTCGAATATAGAGATGACTGGAAGTCTCTCGTATGTATGTGGAAATACACCCATTACATGTAAACTGATAAATGAGATCGGAACAAAATTCGACCGGAGTTTTAGACTTATTAATAAACATTGCGTACTTTCCATGAATTTGACACTATCATGTAGTTTAAATTCCCTAACTCCTTTCTTATCTTCCCTTTATAATCCTTAAAACCTGTGTACGGCAATACTAACACAAATTTAGGTTCATCATCCTTACTTACACTATTATTACTTTTATTATTATTAATAATCTAATATATAAAGATGAAAGTTTGTGTGTTACCCGTAGAATTCCCCACCGTTGGCCCTAGGGTGCTGAAATTTTACATGTGACCCTCATTTGACTCGGGACAGGTCATAGGCTATGTTTCAACCACAGATTACCATCCATAGGGTACCCTAACCATACTCATGGTCATTTGATTTACTACAGTAGATACCCCATGGAGGTGAAATTGGCAACAATGTTACATATAAAAGTTGTAGATCATGTTAGGTTTATAAAATAGGATTATTTCAATTTTTCATTTGACCAGTTTTTTTCCGGCTGGGTGCCGTCTTAAGTTTTACATTTAAATAGATATAAGTGATATATAAATTACATGTACTTTTTTTTAATTATATTTTTATGTATATTTTAAATTATTTTTTTAAATGAATGAATTGAAATAAATTTCTTTATTTTGAATCTGTTTACTAATTTTTAAATCGTGCAACGCCGGGTACCCCAGCCAGTATATTATATTCACTAATAAATATATATCAGTTTCTCAATGTTTCTATTTTGTAACTTGTTAAATTACGTGAAATACGTAAACTAAATTGTTTGTTTTATTAAAAGTTCACGTTATTTTAAATTGAATATAGTTGGATCTATTTATTTTATAAATAAAGAATAATAACCATTTTATATGCGGTTTACCGCTGTTAATTTATAACAGTTTTTATGCATGCTTAAGTAGCATTCATAGACGATGAAAGAATAGAAGATAAATACAGAGAATACCCAATTATCAACGCCCCGATAGAAGAGGATATAGTCGGGCAATGTATTAAACAGCGATGCTGGCTCCCAAATTATTAATTATTATAATAAAAGTAAAATATCATGTTTCATAGAAAAAGATGTGTAGAATACAGAGGTAACGGAAGGAGAAAATAATGTAATAAGGAAAGTAAACATATTCATAAAAGGATTTTGCAGAAATAGGAGACAAAAAATAAATACTCACATTAGATGAATGAAAAAATGATATTATTAGTTATGATGAAATGCAAGGCTGAAAAGTGTAACTATTAGAATACAAGAACAGAATATGGAATGCTTGCTCGATACGGAGCTACAGTAAATGTCATGAGTTGGAGCAAATTTGAGAAACTTACAGATGTAGAGCTAATAACAACGACTGATACCTTGAGATGTGCAAATAATAGTGTTTTAGAAACGAAAGGTAAAGCAATATTAGAAATAGGAATAAATGGCAGGAAAAGAAAAGTATAGTTTACGATAGTAAGATATATGACTCCAGAAGTAATTGGTGGTATAGAGTTGCTAAAACAATTTAGTATACAACTAAAGTGGCCAGTAAAAGAGGTTGAGAAAACAAAGCAAGAGCACATATGCAGTATCGAAGCTAAATTTGGGAAGGCAATAACGGATATGGAACGATTTCAAAGAGCAAAGAATACTTTAAAGATAAATAACCCGATGCTACTAAACATTATAATAAAGAATCAAAATGTTTTTATGGCTGATAAATGGGACATTGGCTGCACAAAGCTGTTGAAGCATAAAATAGAAACTCAAGGAAAACCGATAAATATTAAACCTTGGAGACAACCAGTCAACTTGAAAGGTAAAATAGATGAAGCAATAAAAGACTTATGGAAAAACGATATTATCAAAAGATGTAATTCGCCAAGGAACACTCCATTAATATGCGTCTGGAAGAAAGAAAAGCAAGATATCAGATTATGTCTTGATTTCAGGCAATTAAACCTAGTAACAGAGAGACAGGCGTTCCCTATACCGAATATAGTAGAGATGTTAGATAAATTGGGTGGAGCAAAGTATTTCAGCGATAGATCTTGGAAATGCATATTATCAAGTAGAACTAGAAGATAAATCAAAGCCAAAAACGGAGTTTTCAACCAAATCAGGACAATACTGTTTTAACAGAATGCCATTTGGAATAGCAGCGGCACCAGGTACATTTCAGGAACTGATGGGAAAAGTATTAATGGGTAAGAGATATGCAGCAGTATACCTAGACGATATTTTGATATTTACAGAAACGATCTGTTGAGCTGAATTGAAATAAAAAGCGGGCAAAATAAGAAAGTAACATTAAGAAATAATACAAACATAATAAACAAATCAGGAAAATAGACAAAAATATTAAAAATAAAATAAGAAACATAATAAAGACGAAATAATAAATTAGACAACGAAAATTAAAACAAAAAATAAAAATAAGAAACTAAGACAGGAAAAACGAGAGAAATAAGGAAAATAACACAAAAATCAAATAGTTAAGGAGAAATTAAAGAAATAAATAAAAAATATAGGAAAATAAAAGAAAAATAAGAAAAATTAACAGAAAAACAGAATTAAATTAGAATAAATAATGAAAAGGCGCCTTAATTCTGATTGGCCCGCACACATTCAACATTAGGTATATAAGGCGGACACTGAAACAAAAATTTCAGTGTTCACCCATATGACTATTCAGGTAAAGATATAATATTTAAATTTCACACAGTGTTCACCCATACGACTATTCAGATCATTTTCCACTATTCAAAAACAGGACAGCTTCAGATACTTTTAGAAATCACAACCAGAATCAGCCCGCAAATCACTCGTCGATTTATTTTGATTTATCATTCAAACCGGACTTTGGAAATCAGAGCATTTTGCTCTACCGAAATTTGATTTATAGATTTGGGTAAATTTACTTTTCTGTTTGTTTAGAATTTATATTGGTATTATAAATGTCTGTAATATAAATTAAAAATTTTAAAACGTTAACTGATTTTCTTTTTCACTCAATGGATATTTAATTAATGTAATTATGAATTTTCAGTAACTGTTTGTGATAAACGATTTATTCGCCAGGATTTTAATGATTATTATTCTAATGAAATTTTTATAATTTGAATTTTTGTTATGCAACTATTGAGTAAAGTGGAGCTGAAATGTCACTTACCATGGTGTGAGGGGCCTTCGGGTGCTCAGCCGGTGGGTATGGGGCATTTCAGTCACGCAGCTGATTCGGGCCAAAATGTGGGGGCTTCCTCACGGGTCCGTCGCTGAAGGTGCGCAAATTGGATGGGAGTCACCATTGTGAAAATAAAGTCGACGCGGAAATAGGGGAAAGAGATAGCGATATCGAAATATAGGAGGCAGGAAGTGCCAAGAGTAGATCTAAGCAGTGATTGAGAGGTCCACACACGATTCATGATCCGAAATCTCTTAGCGTATTAATTTTTCTTGATTTCCGACCCGAACTTTCGTGCATAATTCGTCACTTTAACCTATCTTGCATCATAACATTCAGCCAGGGTGAAGTATATGTTAGAATTTCTCAGTAAGCTAAAGTCTAAATTTTCGCCAGAACAACATTTGATCAAGAACCATTTCGCCAATTATAATTATCTTACGAATTGTGTATATTTCAGTGATTAAACCCATACCACTCTACTAAATCTCGCCCAACTACACATTTCTAGTTCATCAAAACTCAAAACAAATTATGTCTCACTTAGCGCATTTTTCTCATAGTATCATTTACATTAGTGAATTAATGGTTTAGATCATATCATCAAAATACGAACACTCGAGAGAAAATAGAAACACAAAAATTCGTCTATGTACTTTTTATTTACCAACCAAGATAAAAAATTGTAATTTACTTTCGGAAATGAACCGATTTTCCTTCGCCGGTTAGAATCGTCAGGATATTATAAAATTTGGTAGGCATCGCACAATCCAGCGTGAGTTCTTCATGAGGTTGGAAATATTTTCCGAGAATACCTCCACTTAGGTACGATACGTGCACGAGAAAACCAACTCAAAAGTGCATTGCATAATTCACAAATAAACGTTAACAACTCACATAATTAATAGACACCAAATTTCCCCGATTTTTGATTAGCTAATCGCCTCGATGTTATATTTACACACCGATAGCATGCGAAATGCAGATAATGAATACACCTAAATCCACAATAAGTTTCTATAATCTAAAAAAAAATCGATAAAATTATATTATAGCAACACACAAACTTACCTGTGTGCAAAAATTTAATGTTCCGAATGTTAAAAGTTTTATTATAGGAATTGAGAAAGTGACAGAAAAATAATTTTACATACAAACACAGCACACATAATATAAAATACACGCAAATTTAATATAGCTTTTTTTATTCCGAAAGTAGAGAGTCATTAACATACTGTTAACATATCATTAATTTACAATTATTAAAATTCATGGCTGAAAAAAATTTGGATTTTGAATCTGACAACTCAACTTTGAGTTTTCGAGAAATGGATGACAAAACATCGTAAGATCTATTTATAAAATATTTTTGAAGTTAATATTTCTTTAGATTTTCAGATATTTCTTTGGAGACATTTCCATTTTGCGAAGGTGAAGATCTGACAATGTAAGAATTTTTTTATTTAATTACAAATAATTAAAATATTTTACAGCATATCAGATATTTCTAGTCAAACGCCTTTGTGTGAAGATATTCAACAAGTTCCATCGACATCTTTGGAATTGAAGAAAAAAATTCGAAAATCGTAAATTTTAATAACTTATTTAAAAAAAATAATATTTCCATAGAATTTCAGAAAATGACAAAATCTGTCTTCATCGTCAAAGAGGCTTTTGAAAATGAGCTGGAGAAAGAAGATTACAAAAACTTAAAAAACAATTTTATCCATTTACGCCTAAATGTCTTAAAAAAATAAATGTGTTTGGTGATTATTTTATTTCTTTTTAGTTAAAAATATATCTAACTTACATTTTATTGAAATAATTCCAAATTCATAACATATCATAAAATACCTAAAAAAGCACCTGAAATTTAATTATCAATATATTATAAATATATTATAAATGCTGATTACAAGTAATATTTAAGAGCTTGAATAATGATCTCATAATTATATGAAATCAAAATTCAAGCCTTAAAATATACTTAAATTTGAAAAACTTACTTCTAAAATCATATTAATTTATTGAAAAAATTGAATTGAAAATCAAAAAATGAAATAAACTCTCTCATAAATGGTGAGTCATCGATTGATGAACACACCAACATGTATTATAGAGACTTTTAACATGTGGAATTAGGTGTAGAAGTCGATCAAGCCAGATGGCCCCGTAAACATAACAATTCCAATGATAGAATGCATATAGATAAGTCGACGCTGATGAGACAGTAACTGCCGTTTCATATATGATAGCCTGAACAGTGCGAATTGATTAGAGTGAACATCCGTTTTAAAAATTATTAACGATAAATGTGAGTGACACAGTCGTTATTGCGGGCTCAAACCAACGGGACTATGACCGATCACCGTTAATACATGAGAATACCATACCAGTTATCTATAATTCGAACACGTCGTATCTTCACTTCCATGTACACGGCGAATGTTACTCTAATCATTAAGTCCACATTTGGTAAATCACAGTTTATGAGTTATCAAACGGGCATATTTTTTTGGTTAATTAGTTTTATTCAACGACTCACGTGAATAATTCATTTATTAACAGTAAATCACTTTATATATTATATCTTGTGTTGTTAATTTTAATTCATAATGATGCTATTAAAATCAAACCCCAGTATAAGCGGTAATAACTACAAATGCAATAGTCTTAGGTGGGAAAGCCGCACCTTTACTATAAAAGATCCAGGTACATAGGGGATGCGGTAATTAGCCATTTTTGGAGGGTAAATCTTTTACCTAAAGTCGATATAGCGCTAGTACAGTGGTAATGTAGTTTTGATCGTCTGAAAGGGGAACTCCTCTTGTTGTAGCAGAGATGATTATTATTAATATTATTATTATTATTGTTAGGTTCGATGGGTATGTCTTCGAACTAACACAAAAAACGTTCTATCTGACTCCAAATAAATAATTTATGCGTGTAGGTAAATAAATAAATAAGAGAATATGTTTTAAATCTTTATTTAACAATAAAAAGTTAATTACACGTTTGTTTATATATATATATATATATATATATATATATATATATATATATATATATATATATATATATATATATATATATATATATCTACCAAGCTACTTTCTATAAGTACAGAAAACGGTTATACAAACCGCCCTAAAGAGTATTGCTAAGGATCAAGGCTGGCCCTAAATGCGCCAACAGCCCGATATAGGTGAAAGGAAAAGAGACAGGGAAGATCACCAAATTTTACGCGATAGAGTCAACCCAGAAATTGGTTAACTCTTTTTCAAATAATTATTGATAACGACACAACACAAAAATACGTGCTGACGTTATGATATCCCTTATTTAAAATTACTTTAATTTGTTCAAATAAACCGATTTGATAATTACTTATAATTATTTAAATAATGATAAAGACTAACTGATTTAATATCTTTCCTTAAATAGTACCAAATAACGTTGTAATAAATAATCCACGAATAGACAAAATTAACTTCCGATTCAATATTTCCAATACAAATTCTTCAATCAGATTGACGATAAAACTAAATTCCCAAAATTCCAAAACTAATTTTCCTTTAATCGATGAAATTATGATAAATGTCACTTTGACGATAATTAGTTTGTTTCTAAAAATAAAATTGACTTCTTCCTCTCTAATTTTAGATACTGCGGTTTTTCTGCCTTCTCACTTCGTCCCTTTGATCTAATTTTTAACTATTATTTATATGAATTTTATTTACCTAATTCTATTAATAGTAATTGTTTAATTACTATTTTTATTATATATTTTTAAATAATTTCTACCATTCTATTTTTAGTAATTATTTATTACTAATTATATTTTAGTTTTAATTTTAGTGTTTAATTTCAATTCCGGTTCCTACTGAACCCCAACATTATTATTATTATTATTATTATTATTATTATTATTATTATTATTATTATTATTATTATTATTATTATTATTATTATTATTATTACTATTATTATTACTATTATTACTATCATTATTATTAGTACTATACTTTTATTATTATTATATCTTTCCTATATCTTACCCTCTATATGCATATTATAGTATAATATACTTCTATTTAACGGTTCAAAATCGCAAAGGAGTCTTCCTACTCCGGAAAATTTAACCTTCTAGATTGGTCTGTAACAATGAGCCTGCATACTGCCTGTTGTCTACTCCATCGTCTAAAAGTTGAAAAATCTCAGATCTGCTCCAACCGCATCAGAGCCTACTTGGATTTAGCAGGAAATAAATCCAATCTACAACATGTGTAAAAAATGGGAAAAGAATATGACATAGAAGCTCATCTTCTTTTCTTATACAACTATCAATGGGTAAATGTAAGGACCCTTGTATGGCTCCTGCCCATTGATAGTTGCTTTTTAGCGTTCTTATTAATATTATATCTTTCTCCCATCGTATCCTATATATACATACTATATTATAATATATCCTATCCTACGTTACAAAATCGCAATGGAGTCTTCCTACTCCGAAAAAATTTAATTTTTAGATAGGTTTGATTCTGCTGACTGCCTGCCTCTCCTCAACCACAACCTGCTAGGACTACACTTGGATCTGGCAGAAATCAAATGCTAAAACCTTCAAACTTCTCTCAATACAACAACATTTAACTACCAGCCTCTCCTCAACCACAATCTGTTAGGACTACACTTGGATCCGGCAGAAACCAAATGCTAATACTCTCAAACTTCTCTCAATACAACAGCATTTAACTACCTGCCTCTCCTCAACCACAATCCACTAGGACACTTGGATCCGGCAGAAATCAACTAAAGCTCCCAAATGCTTACTGAAATAACTATGAAATCCACGTGCAATTGCGGGAGTTTTTAACTCCAGCAATAGAAGATTAAAGAATAAAAGCTGCAGAACTTTAAAGGTGAGAAGTTCTCCCCTTCGGCCATATGGCCCGAACGCATTTATTAAAATAAAATTTGACTACATTTCGGTTACGTAAGGGTTAACGAGTAAGAGTATCGAACGAGCTCTAACGCAGTTAGATGATTTATTAAATGCGCGGTCGGCCTACGAATGAGGTGGATCGCAGATGCCCACTCTTTATATTTCTTTTCTTTTATAGCTAACGACCATGAACTCAATCTCCAAGAATTCACTCAAGCCTTGCTATTCGTGCGCCGATAAGAATGCGGCCATCAAGGGATTACAAGCACAAATCGGACTGCTTAAGCGTAAGATTGATGAATTAGAAGGCACGTGGTTTAATCCAGTGTAGATGAAAGAAGTTAGAAAGAAGTTATATAGAAGCGAGCACTGCCGCGACAGCTTAATCACCAAGAGCAGGTCACAGCGTAGCCTCATCAAGGAGCAGTCGGATGCTCTTCATAAGGTATATTTGCAAGCCGCAACAACCCGAAAGATCGTAAGTATTCCAATCAACGAGGAGGATAATATATTCCCCACACATCACGATCAGACTCCTGCTAGGCCGCGGACATCATAGAAATCGTGCCAAGGGTGGTTAGAGGCAGAACTCTCGCCTAAGCCCAACGAAGTTATCTTTACGGGAACTAGCAGAGTGAATTCGACGATTGTTGCATCCAATACACTCCCTCCTACCAACCCCTCATCAAAGCCCAAACGGTGACAGTTATCCCGAGCCGAACGGAAACGAAAACAAAATTAAAGAGTCGTCGAAAAAGAAAAAAAGCGTGTCACACCTGTCGAATCAACGGAATGTAGTGTTGTTCCCGCAACCAATGTGAACTCCGGAATCCCGGGCAAATTATCTCTGCGGCTGGCATCACGTGGGAAGAGAATGCGTCCGAGTTTTTTGATTTGGAGGCCTTGCTGGCGGAAACGGAATGGGAAAAGTGAAAGGATACTCTTGTGCAGGCTGAATCTTTACTAGCCCTGCCTCTCGTGATTGATAGGATGTGATTAACTGTTTTGCTTGTAGCATCTACGTCTTAGTGATTATTGGTAATTTAATAAATGTTTTTTTTCGTTCAATTCATTGTTTTTTTTTGTGTTGTTATTTTCTTTTCCACCACTAAAATGGAATTGTTTTTGTTGTATGACTGGTAACGAGCTCAGAGAGCGGTGAAGTATCGAGTGCGGAGGTGAAGTAGTAAGACGTAAAGCCTTCTATCTGCAACGGGGAAAAGGAAAGTCGAGGCTTCAGGAAAGAGTAGTCCTAAGGCAGGGGCTCACCTGTTTTCTGGCGTCTCGCCGACATAGTGCAGTACCAACATGAAGCAATTCATGGGCATTATGTTGGAACACAGATCGTGTGGAGTACTACTTGGAGTTGACAGGAAACTGAAGGGCGTTAGTGTAATAGACCATCATCCTCTAGACGGGAATTGAAAACCATTGGAGTCAACCGAGTAGCACCCCAGCAGATCAATCACCACTACGAAGTTTTAAATGAAGTTCTGGACAAAATTGGAAAGGCGGGTCTTAGGATAAACCCTGAAAAGTGCCATATCCTTAAAAAGGAAGTCAAATTTTTATGTCACATTATTAACAAAGATGGAATACAGACGGACCCATCAAAGCTAGACGCGATTAAATCATTTAAAAAGCCAAAATGTGTTAAGAATCTGAGAAGCTTCCTAGGAATATGCAATTACACAGAAGATTTATAAAAGAATACGCAAAAAAGGCAAAAGTTTTAGAAGAGCTCTGCGGGTTAAACAACAAAAAATTAATCTTGGACTGACGGATGCAACATCGCATTCGAAAATATGAAAAATGCTTCTAGGATTTCCGGATTTCGAAAGAGAACTCATTCTAGATACTGATGCGAGTTTTGACACGATTGGAATAGTATTATCACAGAAAAATTTAAATTAAAAAATTAAACAAGCTTTTAATTAGTAAATCATTTTTAAATAAATATATTTTAAATATCGAAATTTTAATAAATGGTTTTTGAAATAAAAAAATAATTTAGAAGATGTGTTAGCAGCTTCTAATACTTCAAACCAATGTTCAAATTTTTTCGGAAAAGTTTGAAACTACCTAGCTTTTATTCAAAATTTATGTTTCACTTGCAACACTATGTTGGACTGACAACCTTGGGAGTCCGAATTATAATACAAAATAATTAAATAAAAACTGAGTTAGGATAACCAAGTGCGGAATTAGCCAAATATAGAGAGAAAATAAATCAAATAACTAGAAATAAAAATAATAAGTAAAACTCAATAAAAAACAAAAAAGGGCCAATAAACCAATATAAATAAATACCACCAAGAAAGTAAGAACAAGGTAAAATAATAACAAATATAATAGCCGTAAAAGAAAACATAACGAAAAATTAAAATATTAATAATAAAACTAAGGAATAGAAATAATAATTAACGAAAAAAATAATAAAGTATGAAAGCACGAAAAATATCCATCAGAATCCAACAAAAGAAAGGAAAAATAGAAATAATTAAATTATCTATTAATTTATAAGAAAATAATAAAACCTAAGAAAAGAGTAAAAATGAGAAAAAATACAATATTACACCATTACTGGATTCTGATTGGATAGAATCTAGTATATAAGAAAATAGATCAGCGAATTCCCCCAGTTGTTTAAAATTTTAGTTCAGGTAAGAAATCCAGCTTTATTGACTATGGCCACTCTCTTAAAATTTCGATCTCGATTTGTTACCATAGTCCACTGCCAATTGACCTGAACGATAAACATCCGATAGACCTACACATTACATATTACATTACAAGTTGAGAGCATGAATGTTCAATGCACGTATTGTATACATAAATATTCGGAGTTCAGAGAAATGTCGAACATAGACTAGGTACCGATTTGCACCAAGTAAATAAACGCGACAACATAAATCGTTTCGGAGATCGAATAAATCAAACCAAAATACTATCACATCCATCCGTAGACATAAACTAATTTTCACACGAAGGTTGAAAACGATCGACAAACGGAATCTTGATTGCATCAGTTCTCTCGTTAACCAATATTATTTATTTCTATCATCGCATTGACAGTAGTAAATCGATTCTACATATTGAACTAAATAAACTATGTGTAGTACGAATTTAGAGGAACGAATAAATTTCACCGCGGATTAATAAATCGTCAAAATGTGTTTTGGGATATGCAAGGAAAAATAGAATGTTATATCGAGAAAATGAAAGCAACCACACTAGGATAAATACCACTGCTGTAAAGTCACCATTACTACGCCACACTCCTTATACCATCAAATGTGATTTCTCAGATTAATATAATTCGAATTATTATAAGTAATTAATTAAACTTTACTATGATAAATAGAAGGTTTTCCGATATAACCTGGAAAATCAATAATAACGTCATCTTGATCAAAGCTCTTTCCACTGTCAACCCGCTAATTTAATTAACATTATGGAAATAATAAAAATAAAAATTAGAGATAATGAGGGGAAGTCCGATGAGGCCACCCAGATAATTATAAATCAGGACCGCATTGTCAAAATTTTTATCGTGTGTCATTTTTACTATTTCAGCTGAATGTCAACCGGCTCGAGACCTTGTTTCTCGTGCGCCGACATAAATGTCGCCTTGAAGAAAGCGGATGAACATATCGGGACATTAAAACGACGCATCGACACGTTGGAGGCCCTAACGTTGATGGAGGAGGCAAATATGAAAATCCTGAGGCTCGAGCACTATCGAGACAGCCTGTTCGAAGGGAGTCGAAGTCAACGACTCACCTTCAAGGCTCAAGCCGAAGCCCTTCATAGCATCTACTCCGAAGCAGAATTGGAGCGACGAATTCGCGAATATCCTATATTGAATAAAGAGAACATATTCCCACTACATCATCGGGCTGATTTCGCGGACACTATCCCCAACTCTAGATGTACCTCTCATGGCCCCGAAATGCCTTCTCCAGCCGCATCTGACGTCGAGATTACAGAAATCAGTGTACCCTCAACCTCTCTCACAAACCCCTCGAATAATTATATCACTCCAGCCGTTGCATCTACCAATCCCTCGAAAGCTAAGAGAAAGAAACGGCTAACGGGACCGAGAAAACCAAAAAGCGAC
>CAUHTR010007018.1:0-12409 GCA_959609185.1 Schmidtea polychroa | reverse complement strand
AAAAGGAGGAGTTACTGTTTTCGACCAGTCAGTAAACTGTAATAATTTATTTTGAGGGAATGTGTAAAGCGTCGTTCCTAACTGATTTCTTTTACACAGTACTTCATGTTTGTCCAGCGCATGTTTACATCTAAAGCCGTTCAAACACCGCTGGCACCAAAATGATCGTATTCGTGTAAGACAACTAGTGTTTATGTGGCAATTCATTAACCCATTTAAGTTGCTTATAGCAACGTAATGGAAATTGTTTCCTTTATTTAATAATAATAAATTAATTATAGTTCCATTTAAAACTTTGGAACGATGTATAATATCCAAATGCGGATGTTTTAATACATAATTGTCGGTTAATTGTCTAGTATTGTCATAAGTAAAAACATTAATTATTAAACCTGGATTTTTGGCTTCAAATTTCCTAATATCTTTTAGTTTCATTGGTAAATCTGACGAGTCGTATACAAGGTCGGATAAATTATAACTTGATGTCCTATTTCTAGCATAACTACTAATCTCATCATATTTTAAAATAGCTAAAATGCTATATAGAAAACATGAATCATCAGTGTTTTTTATATTAATTAAACAATATTTATTTTTCAAATAAGTTGGTGTTTCAATAAAACTCCTACCACTTAACCTACTTAACCTACTTATTTTAGTTATAGTGAAATGGATTTCTGTTTTTTTTATAATCCAACTACTTCCTAACTCTGTAATACTAGTGATTTTTTCGTTTAATTCCCTAATACCTTCGTCAAATAATTATGCAGTTAATGGTTTTACGTTATTGGAGATATTATTAACTTTTATTTCCCGTCTTTTTCAAATTCGATTGTTATTCCGAATTGAATTTTGACGGAGCCTAATTCGTTAATAATATCTCTTAATTTGATTATTAATGGTTCGGGAAATATTATTTTCTTTATATTTAAATCACTTGTATCTAAGCTCAATATCTGGTGGGTGCCTCTTAAATCTCGTTGAACTGTCGGTACATTTCCACCTATTTGTATAATATTTAATCCATCCCAAGAATCAAGGGAAATGAATAATCCATCATTGGATTCAACAATCAATCCATTCTGGGATTCAACAACCAATCCGTCATTGGATTCGACAAAAGGCAATCCGTCCTGAGATTCAACAAAAGGCAATCCATCATTGGATTCAACAACCAATCCGTCCTGGGATTCAAAAGAAGAACTATCTATTTTAATTTTTTTATTTGTAATATTTTTTTCTAGGGTTAGGGATCTTTTAAAAACAGTGTCTTTTTTAAAATTAAACCTATCCAAATGATTTTTATGGTTATTGTAAAACATATTATATGTTACGGGGTCACTAGTTTTACATATGGGCATATAAGTTATATTATAGTATTTTTTCATGTAATTCAATTATAGAATGGCAATTATTATTATGTTCTTTAGCTGAACAATAATTCGGGTAAAGTATACCTATAAAATAAAAATTTAATAAAAAAATATTATAATTTAAATCAAATATTTTAATAAATGTTTACGCAAAAATTTGCAAATTATTATTATTTATTACAAGAAATATTTACAAAATTTATTTTACAAATTTTATTTACTAAAAAATAAAAATTTACTAAATTAAAAATATTAACATTTTCTTAAATAAAAAATTATATTAAATTTCCTTTAAATTATAAAATGTAATCAATACTTACATTGTAAATTTTTACTTCGATTTATTGACATAATTTTTCTCTTTATTCGTATTACCTAAATTATTAATTAATTAAATCAATAAATTAAAAATTATGTTACTTTTTCTTTTCAAGTTTCCTTTAATCTTCGATTTCAAATTGTCTTCATTAAATTAATCTAAATTAATGAATAAATTAATTAATCAATAAATTAAAATTTACCAAATTTCTGAATTTTTTCTCGGACATTCATGTTTTCTATTAAAGAATTCATTTTTAAAGGTTAACTATTTGTTAAATGTGACTAATGATAGATTATTGTTTATAGACTGAAGATAATAAACAGGAACAAATTCTAGCCAATCAAAATCAAGGAAGGGTAGGAAAAAAATAAATATATTACGTTGCTGTATTGTAAAATTTAAATATATTTTAAAAACACATTTTGACGCTAAAGTCGACTTATGTAACAAAGACATAATGTTTCGACCAGTCAGAGGGGGATTGCCTCTGACTGGCATTTATTCGGCTTTTTATATTCGCGTCTGTGTGCGCGGTCTGGTTAGACCGATTCTTGTTGGTGTGCGCACACAGACGCGAGCAATGGGTATGATTTTAATTAGGTTTGTTAATTTTTATTGATTTGAAGTTTTATGTATAGTTTTTAGAAATTCGAGAATTTGGTTTTTGTTTGAAATGTGTAAATGTTCGAATTAGAAGTTTTGAATCGAAAAGGTTTCGAATGTAAATTATTGAGGAAAATTCGGGAAGTTTAAATTGGTACATGAAATGGAAGATTTTAATTACAAATTTATTAAAGCTTATGATGTTCCAAACCAAGATCTGATTTCTTATTTCGATGAAACCAGTGAATTCATTGAAAATGGCAGAAAATTTGGTGGAGTATTGGTTCACTGTCTTGCTGGAATATCAAGAAGTGGAACTATTTTGACGGCTTATTCAATGAAACATTTTAAAGTTGGTCCAAACGATGCGATTGAGACAATTAAGGAAAAGTCATTTATATGTCCAAATGATGGATTCATGAAACAATTAAAGATATATTTCAACGTGAATTGTAGTGGTGATTACCAAAGTGATGAGTACAAACAATTTATCCGCTTATTGTCTCCAGATGAAAGCAACAAATGCGCAAATACAGTTTCTCAAGCTCTATTTAATTTATCAGCATCTTCAAAAGATCTAGTTCAATTCAAATGTAGAAGGTGTCGATTTTTATTATTCGACAATTCAAGTGTTGTTGAGCACAGTAAGATGAAAGCTTCGAAAGCGATAAATGAAAACACGGTTTGCAATGAGGAAATACTTATCGAAGCTCTTCCTTGGATTGATAGCAGCAATGCAGACGGTGAAATGAAAATGACAGTGTTAAAGAATAAAATTTTGATAATGAGTTATTTTGAATTTGATCGAAAACACATAATAAACTCATTATTTCCTACAAATACTCCACCCATCAAATACCTAACTAGAGATGATATATATTGATTGATCATAATAGCAAACTAAATCACAAATTTCAGTATATCTTACAATAATTTTCAAGTAAATTTGAAGTCCTTGATAAAGTTAACTGGTTTCTTAGCCTATGATTTTTAAAAGTTCATCAATGTGTAAATGGAAATATTCTTAGAAAATTATTGAAAAACTTATTTAGTCAAATGCAATACAAAGTCATCTAAAATTAAACCTATTACTTAAACCTTTCAACACAAATGTCATACCTAGATGTTAATAATTTATATGGATGGGCTCTGTCGCAAAAACTTTCCATTGGTGAATTTAGATGGATAAATGATCAGACTGAAATGAATGGTATTGTTGAAAGATGTGCAAATGGGCATGAGTTTTTTGGAGATCATGGTTATGTTTTAGAGGTTGACATCGTCATTCCGGATTGTATACAAGATAAACTAGATGATTTACCTATAGCTCCTGAACTTTGTTATACACCTGGTAGTAAAGTTGAAAAGCTGATGTTAACTCATGAGCCTAAGTAAAAGTATGTAGTTAATGGTAGAGTTTTGACAAAGTGGTTGAGTTACGGCGTAAAAGTCACAAAAGTTAATCGCGCTGTAGAATTCAAGCAACTGGCTATTTTCAAAGGATATATTGATTACAATACCCAAATGAGAGCAACTAGTACGGATTCATTTCAGCGAGATTATTATAAGTTAAAGAACAACAGTCTATACGATAAAACTGTGGAAAACTTGAAGAAACGTATAAATTTGAGATTATGCAACAAAAGCAAAAGATTGGTAACTTATTGTAGTCATCCTATGTTTCGTCGTAGGATCAAGATTGCGGATGATCTCATTGCTGTTATACTCGATAAGGAAATTGTGTGTTTGGATAGACCGATGTATATTGAACAAACCGTACTTGATTTATCCAAACTTCACATGTACCAGTTTCAATATAAAGAACTACAGAGTTATAGAGAAGAATTCAATTGTCAAATTAATATCATAGCTGGTGACACAGATTCCTTCTTTATAAAGTGTAAAAATGTAGATTTACGCTTACAACTATATCCAAAAATGATTGACGATGGGCTACTAGATACTTCAAATTATCCAGTGACCGATCCGTTGTTCTCTGATAAAATTTGTTCAGTAATCGGGAAAGTCAAGGATGAGAATAAAGGAAATCAACATAAAGAATGGGTATTCCTTCGACCCAAGTGCTACTCACTTCAAGGCGACAAAGAAACTCTAAAAGCCAAAGGAATAAGTCTTACAAATTCTAATATCACCCATGAAGCCTATAAAGAAATTTATACTGATGGTGGAATAGTGAGCATCCAACAAAAGAGAATAGGAAGTGTCAATCATCAGTTGTATACTTTCATGACAGAAAAATGAGCTCTCCAATGTTTTGACGATAAAAGGTATTGGTTCAATTGTAATGAAAGCTATACCTACGGTCACTATAAAATTCGTCAAATGCATATCGCAACTGCTCCGACTACAAATGAAAGCAAATCGAAACAATCACTTTAACAATTAAATTTATGTGAATAATAAAATATATATTGTGAATAATTTGACTTAGTTAATTAAAATGTGTTTTATCATTTAATAATTCATTTGTCCAATAAATTTAGATAATTAGTTTTAAGTAAGAATTATTATTTTTCACGAAAAACATTGTTTTTTTTCTGAAAAATTAATACCCATTTTATTTAAAATTAACACAGCTTTATTTTATAATAATTCTAATAATTAATAATTAAAATTTTGTTCAAATAGAATTGTATTATTTTTATAATTTACACTCTTGTTAAAATATATTAAATGTAAATGTAAAAATAAATAAATAAAAATTAAAAAAAAATTAAATAATTTATTAAAAATTAATTAAAAAAATAAATAAAGTAATAATAATAATAAAATATTAAAAAAATAATTAATTAATTAAATGTAATAAATTAAAAATTAACTAAAGTAATTAATTAAAATAAAAACATAAATAAATCATTAAATAATTAATAAAAATAAAAAAAACAAAAAAAATTAAATATAAGTAATTAATTAAAAATTAAATTAAAAAAAAATAAATAAATGATTCAATTGACCTATATTTGATCTGGACATTGGGATGACCTTGAAAGTGTCCTGGAGTTCTCACATCCTACTACTCATTCCGTAATAGTTTAATAAAAGTTTTGAAGATTCAAACACTAATGTGTCAACAAGATGGAAAACTGTGGTAAGAAGATTCAAAAGAAATAAAAAATATCAAAAAAGATATATTAATCGGGAATGAAACAAAATTTATAAAAAGTAATGACATTTTTCATTTAAGTAAAGGTAAAATATGGATTCCATACGAAAGAAAAGAAGAATTTGATTTGTAAACTCATAAATTTTGTGTTATGTTGGTGTAAATAGTCCACGAATATATTTCTAGGAAATTCGACAGACAAGAATTTATTAAAGAAGTGGTGGGATCGGGCGAAAATTGTCAAAGAAGAAAGGCTATGACTGCACAAACAGCAGAAAAATTAATTAAACCAAAAGAAGTTTATTTATTTGAATCAATTGGATTTGTGGCCCAATGAAAGCTGCTAGGAGTGGAAAGAAATATATTTTAGCAATTATAAACCAAATTATTAAATATATTTCTTTATGTGCCAGTTTCTGAGCAAGATGAAAAGAAATTTGCAACAATTATTAACGAAAATTGAATTTTGAAATTTGGTGCTCCAAGGAGTATTCATTGTGATAGAGGGAAAGCATTTGAGTTAGCTTTATCAAAAGCATTTACAGAGAACTATGTGAACTACAATTATTAATGGAAAGACGTAAATCAGAAAGATTAGAGTTACTGAAACGAAAACAAGAAAATAAGGAAGTTGAATTATATTTCAATTTAAATTTAACATTGGATGTGTTCTATACAATTTTACTTATTTAATTTAATTAAATTTGATTTAGCATGATTTCTCTATTTTTAAACACAACACCTGTCAAAAGCCGCAAGAGCATAATCTTGATTAATAATATTTTCAATAAATAATTGAATTTAAAGAAAATCCAAAAATCACAAAAATTTTTAATGAAATAAAAGATAATATCATTGAAGAAAATGGTCGTAATATTTAAGTCAAATTAATAAATTAAAATTCATTTTTGCTTTGAATAAATTAATTTATTTTAATAATAATAATAATAATAATAATAATAATAATAATAATAATAATAATAATAATAATAATAATAATAATAATAATAATAATAATAATAATAATAATAATAATAATAATAATAATAATAATAATAATAATAATAATAATAATAATAATAATAATAATAATAATAATAATAATAATAATAATTAATAATAATAATAATAATAATAATAATAATAATAATAATAATAATAATAATAATAATAATAATAATAATAATAATAATAATAATAATAATAATAATAATAATAATAATAATAATAATAATAATAATAATAATAATAATAATAATAATAATAATAGTCATTATTATTTTGTTATTTTTATTCTACGAAATCGAAAAATACGTAGCTAACAAGATCATTTATTGATGATAGATATGCTAAATTTCACAATTCATTCACTCAATCATTTTGCATTATTTGATTCTTCAACTACTTCCACACAACATTTTTCAAAAACTTCATTTACATCTTTTCTCGGGAAATGAGTTTTTTGTAAGGCTTCTAATTCGTATCGTCTTCGTTCAAGTCTTCTAATGTAATCCACTAAGATGTTGATGATTTTTCTATCAATACCGAAACTGTAAATTCTTCTTGATAATCGTCCCATGTCTTTGAATATTGTTTTGACTTTAGCATATATTCTAATCGGTAGTTGGGCTCTGATTCCAAGTAGAAAATTTTTGATTTCCGGGATCTGTAATACGGATCCAAAATGGCCTGCTCCCAATTTCAAACCCAATCCTAATCCTATATCAGCTTTAACAATATCACATACATTCAGTTTCAGTCCAGCCAAAAGATTCAAAAGACCATTCACATACAAGCATGTGAAGCAAGAAAGTATTAAAAGAGATAATTTCAAATTCATAACTGATAGTCAAATAATTTCTGATCGTTTATATAGTGAAATTTTGTTTTTTGTTTATTTTATGAGAACTCTCTTTAACATGTTTGTTATAACTGATTTTTATTTTAATAATTGTGTTGAATGATAATTGCCAGTTGTGCCCATATACACTTCGGGAGCCATTGAGAAAGATTGAAACATTCAATCAGACAAATGTTGACACTATTCATGTAAATATTATTTTGAATTTATTTTTAAAATTGAAAAAATAGTTATTTTAATCATTATGTTAATAAATTTATGTTATTAATAAAATTAATTTTTAAATGAATTAGTATGTTAAAACATTTTATGAAATAATCAAATATAAAATTTAACAAGAAGTCTCATGGAGTAACAATTTGTGATATATATTATTCATGAAAATGTTTTTTAATAAGTATTTGTTTTAATGTATGTTCAGATGAATATAAATTTAATTAATTTTATATACATAATTTTTATAAATATAAATTTTTAGTATAATTATTTTCATATTTTTGATGAGACTATCTGGTACGACAATTTCTGGTGAATTATTCTCAAATACATCACTCATTACCTCAACATGAGTACCTTGTAAGTCAAACTCACAACGGATATAATTTTGATTTTTTATTACTCCATCTTTGCTTGAGGTAGGCTTTTGTTTAGTTGTTCCAGTTTTTTGTTAAACTAAATTTTAAAACTTTAAAATAACTAAAGAATTATTAAAATCTTACTTGTAACATATTCCACAATCTGCTTATATGTGCCAATAAACATTGTGTGCATGTTCCACACGTACTCGTTGACATCATATCTACATTTGCATAGTTCGTGCATTTCATATACTCTATCTTAATATCCAGACTACTAAGATAGTTTATCCATGTCTGAAATTTATGTGGATAAAATAAACGTGATGGCTTTATGATCCGTTCTCAAAGTGAATCGTTTTCCGTATAAATAATGATTGAGGTGTTGACGAAAAATATATTGGCAGCAGTTATTTTCTTGTTATGCAATATCCCTCTTCAGGATTGTTCATTGAAGGAAAACTGTATGATATTACCCTTTCACTAACGGTGTCATATTTCTGTAATAATATTGCTCCAAATGTGTCGAAGCTAGCATCTGTATCTAGAATGAATTCTCTTTCAAAGTCCGGAAGCCCTAGGACAAATGACAATATTAAAGCAATTTTCATATTTTTGAATGCAATGTTGCAAACATCAGTATGAATTAATTTTTTGTTGTTTAATCCACATAATTCTTCTAAAGCTCTAGCCTTTTTTGTATATTTCTAAATATATTCTCTTTAGTAATTACGTAATTAGTAATTAGTAATCCTCTCATATTTTTGATACATTTTAGCCTTTCAAATGATTTATTAGCCTCCAGCAATTTTAGGTCCGTCTTTATGCCATCTTTATTAATGATGTGGCCTACAAATTTGAAAAACAAGACACCTTCTAATATTTCACTTATTTATACGGTTAAAAAGATGGTAAAAGTAGTAGATAATAAATATTATCACTTATATCCTCCCAACATTAATTTCTTTTAAAATTGTTCGAAAAGTGATAATTTTTATGAAATAATTTTAAATAAATTCAATTAATATATCTCCGTCTTATCTACGACACCTCTCAGTATTTACCTCTCATATTCCATTAATGAATAATTCTACCACTTATTTTCAACCATTTGAATTATTAATTTATCATCAAGTAATGAATAATTTCCTCACATTAATGAAGATTAATACCGCCTGAGAATAATATTGTTTATTTTATCAAAGTTTATGAAAAAATAATTATCTTTTCATTTTTATCCTACAATTGCTTGCCACTTTAGAATATGATTTTTTATCAAAATTTGTGATATTTTCACTGATTCAATGATAAATTTGATGGAGGTAATTGGTTTTATTATATATACTCGGAGTTTATCCGACAAAATGTTTTGACCCCATATGGGTATTGCTCACAAGGGTTCTGCTCACATTCAACATGTCGCAAGGGTACTGATCATAAAGGTACTGGTATTTGGTTTTAATGCTTTAATTTGAATTATTATTTAGTCAAATTTGTTGTTTAAGGCATTCATTGATAATTTTTGGAGTTGATGGTTTTAGTAAATATTCAAGCGAATTTTTACATTTTTATGAATTTCTATCATTTTTGTAAATTTCTATTATTTTTGTGGATTTCAATCATTTCTGAATTTCTATCAGTTTTGTAAATTTCTACGAATTTTGTTGATTTCTATCATTTTTGTGAATTTTTATCGTATTATGAATTTTTATCACTTTAATGAATTACATGTTGATTGAATGAATATTTAAAAATTTAAAGTTTTAAGTTAATTCTAAGGAAAATTTAATTAATTTCTTGATAATTGGATGTATTTTTATTGACTTGTTTTTTAATTTTTAAATAAAAATTTATTTAGAATTATAAAACCAGTTTTAGTGATAATCGGATTTTGTATTGAAAATCCTAGGACCAAGGAGACCTCACTATAGTCTGAAAAATCTTGGCCTTTTTTCTATATTTCTTACTTAAAAGAAATGGGATTTTATTTCGTAAAAATACATAAAAATTAAAAAGGATAATAAAAAAATAGTTTTTAATAGAAAAAAAAATCTTGATATTGTCATTACAAGTATGTCGAACATATTACTAAATAAAATTAAAATATACATATTATAAATATTGTATTATGTGAGATGCTGTAAATTCGCCCAAATATTTCAAAGGTCTAAAATAATTTTCTGGATCTTTGGAAAGATCCAGAAAATGTTTCATTATTGTCTTGAAAAGCTAGTGAATGTTTGACCAAAAATTTAATTGTTGTGACTACACGGTGAGAACTTTTTCCAATAATTTTTTTCTTCTAAATGAGCTTTTTATTTTTTCCCCGAATAGCTTTTTCTGTTAGTAACACTTTGATCACACTTCTGTGATCTATCGAATGTTTATGTTCCTTGACTCTAACAGATGAATTCTTCAAGTCAATATATCCTTCTGTTAAAGTTGTGTGTTTCCCCGAAAATGCTTTGAAAACATAAAAATAAATCGCTTTACTGATATAACTATAAACTAGTCACTTTCTAGAAATTCTAAAAAATTCTAGAATATTTTCTATAAATCTTGATACATCATTATCTACTACTTTTACCATCTTTTTAACCGTATAAATAAGTGAAATATTAGGTGTTTTGTTTTCCAAATTTGTAGGCCACATCATTAATAAAGATGGCATAAAGACGGACCTAAAATTGCTGGAGGCTAATAAATCATTTGAAAGGCTAAAATGTATCAAAAATATGAGAGGATTACTAATTACTAATTACGTAATTACTAAAGAGAATATATTTAGAAATATATAAAAAAGGCTAGAGCTTTAGAAGAATTATGTGGATTAAACAACAAAAAATTAATTCATACTGATGTTTGCAACATTGCATTCAAAAATATGAAAATTGCTTTAATATTGTCATTTGTCCTAGGGCTTCCGGACTTTGAAAGAGAATTCATTCTAGATACAGATGCTAGCTTCGACACATTTGGAGCAATATTATTACAGAAATATGACACCGTTAGTGAAAGGGTAATATCATACAGTTTTCCTTCAATGAACAATCCTGAAGAGGGATATTGCATAACAAGAAAATAACTGCTGCCAATATATTTTTCGTCAACACCTCAATCATTATTTATACGGAAAACGATTCACTTTGAGAACGGATCATAAAGCCATCACGTTTATTTTATCCACATAAATTTCAGACATGGATAAACTATCTTAGTAGTCTGGATATTAAGATAGAGTATATGAAATGCACGAACTATGCAAATGTAGATATGATGTCAACGAGTACGTGTGGAACATGCACACAATGTTTATTGGCACATATAAGCAGATTGTGGAATATGTTACAAGTAAGATTTTAATAATTCTTTAGTTATTTTAAAGTTTTAAAATTTAGTTTAACAAAAAACTGGAACAACTAAACAAAAGCCTACCTCAAGCAAAGATGGGGTAATAAAAAATCAAAATTATATCCGTTGTGAGTTTGACTTACAAGGTACTCATGTTGAGGTAATGAGTGATGTATTTGAGAATAATTCACCAGAAATTGTCGTACCAGATAGTCTCATCAAAAATATGAAAATAATTATACTAAAAATTTATATTTATAAAAATTATGTATATAAAATTAATTAAATTTATATTCATCTGAACATACATTAAAACAAATACTTATTAAAAAACATTTTCATGAATAATATATATCACAAATTGTTACTCCATGAGACTTCTTGTTAAATTTTATATTTGATTATTTCATAAAATGTTTTAATATACTAATTCATTTAAAAATTAATTTTATTAATAACATAAATTTATTAACATAATGATTAAAATAACTATTTTTTCAATTTTAAAAATAAATTCAAAATAATATTTACATGAATAGTGTCAACATTTGTCTGATTGAATGTTTCAATCTTTCTCAATGGCTCCCGAAGTGTATATGGGCACAACTGGCAATTATCATTCAACACAATTATTAAAATAAAAATCAGTTATAACAAACATGTTAAAGAGAGTTCTCATAAAATAAACAAAAAACAAAATTTCACTATATAAACGATCAGAAATTATTTGACTATCAGTTATGAATTTGAAATTATCTCTTTTAATACTTTCTTGCTTCACATGCTTGTATGTGAATGGTCTTTTGAATCTTTTGGCTGGACTGAAACTGAATGTATGTGATATTGTTAAAGCTGATATAGGATTAGGATTGGGTTTGAAATTGGGAGCAGGCCATTTTGGATCCGTATTACAGATCCCGGAAATCAAAAATTTTCTACTTGGAATCAGAGCCCAACTACCGATTAGAATATATGCTAAAGTCAAAACAATATTCAAAGACATGGGACGATTATCAAGAAGAATTTACAGTTTCGGTATTGATAGAAAAATCATCAACATCTTAGTGGATTACATTAGAAGACTTGAACGAAGACGATACGAATTAGAAGCCTTACAAAAAACTCATTTCCCGAGAAAAGATGTAAATGAAGTTTTTGAAAAATGTTGTGTGGAAGTAGTTGAAGAATCAAATAATGCAA
>CAUHTR010007017.1:0-12408 GCA_959609185.1 Schmidtea polychroa | reverse complement strand
GAATTTTTGAAAATAATAATAATACGAACAGGAAAGGAAATCAGTGGTGAAATTTGAAAAATATTCTTATAATAAAATCATAATCAAAATAACAACAGTAATAAAATAATAATAATAATTTGTACATGATATTTACATTTATTGTTTTACATATATGTTTGGGTTGTAGTTTGTCTTTTGTCATACAACCGACATGTAAATAAAATGTAAAAGTTGTACAGTTTAAAATTGTTTATGTTTAATTATGTTTAACAGTTTTCCTGTCATCATCAGGTGGGATATAATAACTATGTAAATTAAGGATTTTAAACAAATTTATTAATTATATAAAAACTTTTTATTTAATAAAAACGTTTAATTATTTTTAAAAATTATAATAAAATAATGTTATTTTTAAAAATTTTAAACATTCAAAATTTAATTTAATAATTTAAAAAATTTTATTAATTATTTAATTTAACATAACAATCAATACATACAATATACAAGTAAAAACATTATTTAAAAACATTTAAAATACAAGTATTCACTGCATTCTGTACATTAATTTTTGGATTCAATGATTTTATCAACAACGCCTCACAAATCACATGTTCCCGATAATTATCGAAATTTTTTAATATATTGTATTTATTGATTGTTGTGTAAAATTAAATAATTAATAAAATTTTTTAAATTATTAAATTAACTTTTGAATGTTTAAAATTTTTAAAAATAATATATTAATTTAATTATAATTTTTAAAAATAATTAAATGTTTTTATTAAATAAAAAGGTTTTTATATATTTTAAATTTGTTTAAAATCCTTAATTTACATAGTTATTATATCCCACCTGGTGATGACAGGAAAACTGTCCAAATATATAGTGAAAAGAATTTGATTGGCGTTATCTTATAATTAAATCATTGCCATGTATGTTTAATTATTTATAATAATAATAATAATAATAATAATAATAATAATAATAATAATAATAATAATAATAATAATAATAAAAATAATAATAATAATAATAATAATAATAATAATAATAATAATAATAATAATAATAATAACCGCAATAAAATAATAACTAAAATAATTTCAAATCAAATTCAAATTAAATCAATTTTCATGAATCTTCTTTAAATTTTATTTAATAGTTAAATTTTGAATAAAGTAACTTACATTTATTTTTTCATTCTCAACAGTGAATAGTTATTATTTTGTGGGAATTTTAGCATGTGCTAATACAGTTTTGTTGTATTATACAGAATTATGGAAAAAGCAAAATCTTTAAATAATAGTGACTTGAATCCAAATTTCTTCTTTTTATTTTTGTGCCACAGTTATCTGAATTTTTTTAATTCAAAATTGTATTAATTATTGTGTAATCAAACAGCAATTTATTTTTTTATAAGAAAGCGCCAATCAAACATTCATTTCACGATATATTTTGACTGGTTTCCTGTCATCATCAGGTCACTACAATATCTATAGAAAATAAGGATTTTTGAACAAATTTATTAATCGTATTAATTATTAATTATATAAAAATTAATTCTTTAAGCCATTTAAAAAATTATAATTCAAATAATATATTTTTTTTAATTTTAAAATATTTAAATTTTTTTAGTAATTTAATAATTATTTAATTTAACTACAACAATCAACAACAATATACAAAAAATTATTTAAAAACATTTAAAACAAAAGTATTCACTGAATTCGGCACATTAATTTTCGGATTCAATGGTTTTATCAATAAAGCTTCACAAATTAAACGTTCCCAATAATTATCGAAATTTTTTAATAAAATTTTAAAATCAGACATACCTATTTTACTCTTATTGTGCTCATTAATATTAGTCAATGCTTTCGGTTGATAATGTTCTCTTGGTAAAATACAGAAATGATGGGAAGTCTCTCCAATGGATGTGACATTACACCCACTACGTGTAAATTGATAAACGAGATCAGAAAACAATCCAACCGGAGCTTTAGGCTTATTAATAAACATATTGCGTACTTTGTATGAATTTGACGCAATCCATTTTTAAAATTCCCTAACTGCTTATTTATCTTCCCGGTATAATCCTTTAAACTTTCTGAGTACGGTAATACCAACACATATTTAGGCTTATCACCTTACACGCGCAATTTAATTTATCTAATCCATCAAACTCACGCACATCAACAAAATCACACCCAGCACTAACAGCTAAAAATAATGCAAATGATGTGATAAATAATACAAATTTTCCCTTAATTTACAATCTGAAAGTTAAATTTAATGTTGAAACGTCATAATGATAAAAAAAAGATAGTTGAAATAATAGAAAGTATAACTCATATATCATCATATATAAGTAGAACTCCATATGAAATAATTATTTTCCCAGCTGTTGAGGCTAATTACAAATCTGTCGATCATCCTATTAGCGGTATTCTGCGAATTAATTGAAACAATTCTAATTAATTTCCCTCTTGAATCTATCATTTCTCCTGAGTTATTTATTGTTTCAATTGATGATTATCAACTGGAAAAGTAATATAGAATTAATTTGTTTGAAATGGTTGATTTTATATCAAGTGAAATTAAATGAGATACATTTTTAATGACATTATGAGGCATTTACTTATTTTATTAATTTTTCCTTTGCTATTGTCCACCCAATAGGAATTGGTATTAATAATTGAATTTTTGGACAGAACTTGTTTTAATATAAATATAAACATATATTTTAAAATTGGTTTATTTTATTTTTAATATTATTTTAAAATATTCTTCTTAAACGATAGGCATATCGAATTTGTTTTGCACCAAAAAAATTATTTTTAATTAAATTTTAAACATTAATAAAATATCTAAAACAGAAATTTGATTTTTGAAATAAAAAGGATTTGATATCATTTACTTTTTTTAAAAAGTCAAAATTAATGAAAACTTTTCAAAATAATCTTATTTTATTAACTACTAAATATATATATATATATATATATATATATATATATATATATATATATATATATATATATATATTTGAATAACATTATAACTTTCATTTAAACAACTTGTCTTTTTTATTATTAGTATTTTAATTTTTGAATCTTAATTTTTAATTTTATTTTATCAAGTTACCCTTTTACAAAAAATATTTCTTTACTAGCTCTATTACCCACCATAAAAGACCAATTCCGTATTTTCAAGAAAATACTAATTTACTTTTTTATTATTCATTAACATCTTTTTAGGGTTAAAAATTAAATAAAAATAGCATTACACATAAAAATTATATTTAGTAATAATCCCCTGTAATCTTTTATAAAGACAAATATTGTTTACAGCCAGTAGAATCAATTTATAGATAATAATAATTAATAGAATATATATTTAATAGAAAGACAAATATATTACGAAAATTATGTACAATATTTTTTTCAATGATTAAATGTGATTTTTATTTTAATATTTGTATTATAATTAATGTAGTAATTTAAATAAAATTTTCATAAATTTTAATAACTTTAGCAAATATTGGTGAGTATTGCAATCAGAAAAGAGTTATTTGTGGATCAAGTAAAGCCGAATGTTCATATTCTGAGGCGTTTGAAGCTGACGTTTGTCAATGCCCTTCTAAATATAGCATTGTGAAAAAGAACTTTGAAGAATTCTATCAGTGCCGTAAGTTTGAATTTTACATTGAAATTTACATAATATTAAATATTTTATCAATAAATTAAAAAGAAGCGTAAAAAATAATGGAAAGTATCCAATTAAAATAGTTGATAATTTAATTAAATTTTACCGTTTAATAAATTAATTTATATCATATCAAAAGTAAAATTTATTATTAAACACAATTAAATATTTTTAAAAGATTATTATTTTAACACAAATAGAACTAGATACATTACCTTTATCGTTTAAAAAGAAATCACTAAGAATATTAAAAATCGAAATAATAGTTATGAAGTAAGTAAAGTTTTTAGTCAAAGAGATTATTTGCATTATGGTGGGTTAATGTTCCGAAAATGTTTAATAAATTGCAAAAATATAAGTTTAAGGTTACAAGATGTAAAGAGAGAAAGTAGAAACAGTAGGCTAGTTTTGAATAAAATAATAAAACTTTACTATGAATTTCAAAATATTGAGAAACTTTAATTCAGGCTAAAGCAAGTTTAAAGGATAGGAAAAAGGATTCCACGAAAAAAGTCTAAGTAAAAAGAACAATATCATTTCATTAGAACGCACATGGAAAGAATTCACTAGACAAAAAAGTATTATGAAAAAGACCATATGAATTTTCCAATAACTATTTTATTAAATATAAAAATTTTATTTAGAGATATATTTATAAAATTTTATTTTTTAATAAATTCATTTATTTTAATTGTTAATTATTTTTCTATTGGATATTTTTTTGATCATAGACTGAAACAAAATGTAATCCAAACAGTCTTCATCTCTTACAGATATAATGCTGAGTCCAATATTAATACATGAATTAATACATATTAATACAAGTATCATTTGACTGTATTTCTCAGAAAAATCAAAAATTAGTCATATGATCATCTTATTCATTCTTATGGAGTCTTTTTAAAAGAGATGATTTTGAGAAACATGTGGCCAATGCATAGTTGTTTAAGTTGGACAAAATATTACTAGTCCTATAACGAAAGATTAGATAACGGTATATTTGATGGATTTAAGAAGTTTTGGAAAATTATAAAAATTGGTAAAACACGCCGTTTATAAAAATAGATTTCAAACAAAAAATGTTCAAAAAGATTTTTGAGAGGGTTTTTGAATGAAATATTATTAGTTAATATTGTGAGATAAATCTAATATAAATACATATACTAAAATTATAATATTATATATTAAATAGTATTTGTTTGATTGCATTAAGTTGAAATCGCATTATTTTAATTATGCAAGTTTTTGTTTAGTTAAAGAGAGTTTAGTTTTAATAATATAATCTAGGAAATATTTTGAATATTTTAAGCTATTAGTATTATAAATAAAAATAAGAATCTCAAAAAATATAATGGTGTATAAGGCCATTAGATCTACACAAATCAGTTAAAAAATTGTATACACAAAAGCAGATGTTTGTTTAAGCCAGTGAAAAAATAATAAATAAATAATAAAATAATAATATCACAAATTAATTGATTGGGAATAAAAAATGTCAAACACTGATATAGTTTAATATACATATTATATATTGTAAATCAATTAATTTTTGTTATTTGCAATTCCATGTTGGATTTTGCAGCTTTAATGCTCTTTTGTTCCTTTTTAATTCTTTTGTATTATATTTTATGTATTTTCTAATCTATTTTTATTAATTTACTTCCTAAAGTTTTTTAATATTTTTAATTTACTTTATTCAGGCCTATATTAAATTTCATGACCTTTCATTGATTTTCGTTTTCTTTTTGATAATTATACTACTTACAAATGTATTTTTTTCATATTTTTTATTCTATATTGTACTACTTTTTGTTAAAATTTTATTTTTATCATTTATTCCTTATAATCGTCTTCTAATTGAATTTGTTTTAATCTTGTAATTTCGTTTTGTTATGTTTGTATTATCTTTTTGCTGAACTTATTGCGTATGTCATTATTTTAATATCATTTTTATGTTATGATTTTTATTTCGGTTTTCGTCATATTTGACTGTTTACTTGTTGTTTTTACTGTGTTTTGAGTTTGAGTTGACTTTTTGCTATTTTTCTGTATGGTGTTTATTAGGATTCTCATCCGTGAGAACATGCGTTTTCACATCAATAATAATTCCATAAACTTTATTTAATAAATTATATACTCAAAAACTTGTCTCTTCTTAATTTTGCTATTTAAACAAATTTCAGTTTTTCTTAAAATATTTTTTAAAAATGATAAATTTCGTTCTTTTTAATTTATATATTTTAAATTTTAACAAAATTTCTAATTAATCTTTAAGAATCTTTCAACTTCCTCATATCCCCTCCTTAAGAAATTTTTTAAGTTTTTCCACGTTTCTTTCATTCTTTTTACCATTCTCATTTCTTAAGATATATTGTCTGTCATGCACTTTCTCAATCACTTTATATGGTCCCTCATATCTGTCCTGGCTTTTGTTGCGTGTTTCTAATTTTACTAACACATCTTCTCCTACATCAAATTTCCACCTTGTTTGTTCTTCTTGTTCTTCCTTTGCCTGTCTTTTTTTTGCCCGTACTATTTCTCCCTGCTATTCTTTTTTCCAAAAACTATCTCTGCCGGGCTTTTTCCTGTCGTTTTTTGTTTGGTTGCATTTAATGTAAATTCGACTCGTAAAGTAGCATTTATCAGCTCTCGTATTGTCCTGAATTATCTTTCTATCTGTCCATTTGTTTGGTGATGGTATGGACTCGAAAAACATAACTTAATATCAAGTTTCTTTGTGAATTCTCTTAACATTCCTGATTCAAACGCCTTCCCACAATAAACTCTTATCTCCTTTGGGTACCCAAATCTTAAAATCCATTTTTCTAAAATCGTTTACTTTGCTGTTTCCTCATCTTGTCTTGTTATAGCTGTCAAGACTTGATACTTACTATACTGGTCTATTATACCAAATATATACTTCTTACGTCCTTTTGTTTTTTGCATTGGTCCAGATATATCCACGAATATAATTTCGAACATTTCAGTTGATTCTAGTTTTTGTACTGGTTCCTTCGTTGTAATTGTTAAAGCCTTGGTTTTTTGATATTTCTCACAACTTCGAATAGTTTCCTGAATCTGACTCCACAGGTTTTCCCAATATATCTATCTTTCATATAATCAGCTATCTTCTCGACTCCAGCATGACACTATAGTCTATGTATTTCCTTTATGGTTTCTTGTATCTCGTTTTCAGGTATCATCGTTTTCTTTCGTAATTCTTCTTCCAAATTTATTTGTTGATTGGTGCTTTTACATTCTTCTCTGATCGAGTCTAGTAATCTAGTTTTTATCTTTCCTTTCTTAGCTTCTTCGTGAGCCATTTGACATTGAACACAACACGTTTCGCATTTAGTTCTGGACACCATGTCTGCATTTTGGTGATTAACACCCTTTCTATATTCAAGGATTATATCCTTTTTCATGGCCCATCATCGAGTGTGATCCATACGCAATTACTCTCTCCTTTCCATCTTTATCTCTTTGCGAAAGCACTGCTCCAATGGTATCAAAACTGGCATCAGTATCTAAAATGAACTCCTTTCTCGCATCCGGAAAGCATAGGATCGGTTCCGTTGTGAGTGCTAACTTCAATCACTCGAATACGTTATTCGTTCCTTCAGTCCATTCCAGCTTTTTGTTACTCGGACCACTATATAATTGTTCTAACATCCTTGCATTCTTTGCATACTCATTGATGAATCTTCTATAATAATTTCAAATGCCTAGAAAGCTTCGAAGTTTCTTTATGCAACTTGGCTTCCCAAATTTTATTTAATAAATTATATACTCAAAAACTTGTCTCTTCTTAAATTTGTTATTTAAACAAATTTCAGTTTTTCTTAAAATAAAATTTTAAATTTTAACAAAATTTCTAATTAATCTTTAAGAATCTTTCAACTTCTTCATAGTGTTACCGACATATTTCCGAAAAAATCATCCCCTTTATAATTTTATTTCATCTAATGCCAGTTTTAGCCTAACAGATATTTTGATACAATAAAATTCTTTCAATAAAAACCTTGAAATTTAACTATGGGAATATTTAAAAAATTATACTTATATAAAACGAAATTAAATTAAAAGGTTTTGCTTTCTGCAGATGAATTTTTTCTAGTTTTCCAACTTTTTAATTAATCAAAAGTAATTCCATTTGACTCTGCAATTGAAGCGTATACGAAAATCTTTTCTGATAAAATATTTATCAAAGAAATTAATGCATTTGTGCCAAATATCACAAATATTTTTCTCGTAAAATTTTGTAAATAAACATGGATCAAAAAAAATAGAGAAAATATTCCTGTAAAAAATTTATTATGCATTTTTAGGAAAATAATTTGTTTATTTTTTCAAGAAAATATTATTATTATTATTATTATTATTATTATTATTATTATTATTATTATTATTATTATTATTATTATTATTATTATTATTATTATTATTATTATTATTATTATTATTATTATTATTATTATTATTATTATTATTATTATTATTATTATTATTATTATTATTATTATTATTATTATTATTATTATTATTATTATTATTATTATTAACATATTTATTTTTTAAAAACGCAATTTATAAATACACTTTTACATAAAATTTAGACTGTTAAATTGTCATATCATCTACTTAGCATCTAAACTAATATTACGTTATATAATAATGTATTTCCATAAATTTTTAAATCTTTCAACCCTTTCAATACTGAAAGGATATATTGTCCCAGAGAATTTCAAATAATTACTAAGATAATTTAAATGCTTACAAATGCATTGGGATCTGGGATATTGTACTGTATGGTCATAGACTCGTAAACAAGTCCAAACCTGACTCCTTTGTTGCTGTTTGCTGTCTGCTTTTTTTCTTTTCTATAAAATGTTGTCAGTCTAGATGTTGCTAAATATTAAATATATTAGAATTGTCTTAACCTTTAAATCTTTCATATATGGAATAACTGAAAACATGAGATTTGATAGGTTTATAATCACTATATGGACTATAATTTCCATTGTTTTCATGAGGCAAAATCCTCAATTTTTCAAACACAGAATTATAATTCTTCAAATATATGATTTGTAAATTTATTTGTTTTAATATCTTATGAATAAAAAATAAATATTACTATGAAAATATTATTTTGAGTAAAAAATTTTTATTATAATTAAATATATAATTATAATTAACTAATAAATATATTTAAACTATTTTAATGATATTTAAATGTTTAATTGAAATTTAGAGCCTCATATTCATGTTCAAACGGCTTGTAACAATTGTCAAATGCTGACTCAAGTTTCAACAGAATCCCCTGAATCTATTCTTTGTAAGTCTACGATTTAAAATAAATTCATTCCAATATATAATATTTTTTATTATTATGTAATTTTTTAATAACATTGAAAATTTATAAACAAATATAAATATGATTATGATAATATGTAAATAAAAAATATATAAAAATTTATTATTATTATTATTATTATTATTATTATTATTATTATTATTATTATTATTATTATTATTATTATTATTATTATTATTATTATTATTATTATTATTATTATTATTATTATTATTATTATTATTATTATTATTATTATTATTATTATTATTATTATTATTTTTATTATTATTATTATTATTATTATTATTATTATTATCAATATTAAATGGCATGTTTTAATATATTTCATTTACATTAGTCATAAAATTATTTATATAGATTTTTCTTTATGCAATTTTAATTTCAGTATAACTAATAAATCCTAAAGTTAATTATTTGAATTATTATTGGTATAAATAATAATTTTGCTAATATTCTTTCATCAATTTTAATGAACATATATTATTTTTCACGTGTAGGGTTTAGTCTTTTTTATATTCATTTCCGCTATTAAATATAATAATAATTAATTTTTATTATTACAATTTTTAATTTTATTATTATTATTATTATTATTATTATTATTATTATTATTATTATTATTATTATTATTATTATTATTATTATTATTAATATTATTATTATTATTATTATTATTATTATTATTATTATTAATTTGTAAATTATTTTTTCTTTGCTTTTCCAAAATTTTAATTAAATCTAAGTTATTAAAACAATTGTATATGATTATAAGAAAAGCGTAGCCAAATGTTTGCAATTTCTTTATTAATACAAAATTCTAATTTTAACGAGAATTATCTAATTGAAATAAAAGAAAAACTTTTAGGTTTTTCGCCTAAATTAAAAATTTCGGAAACCATTTATTTGTTTTTAATACTTTTATTAATTTTTCATATGTTTGAATCACTTAATTTCAAATCTTTTAAAAAAGGCTGTGAAGTAAAATTTGTGTTGCGTAAATAAAACTATGTTCCTAGTTCTAAAACAAATGAAAATAAATGAAATTGGAAAAAAATAATGTTTGCTAAAAATAATATATATTATATATATATATATATAATATATATTATATATATATTATATAATAATAAAAATTAAGAGGGTGTTAATAATAATATTAATAACAATATAAAATTTACTCGATTATATAAATAGTTTTTATATTTCTATGAATTGTATTTACTGATTGCGAAACATACTAATTTTTTCTGATCCTAAGGACTAAATTTAGATTGAAACAATAAAAAGTCGTAAATTAAAGAAAATAAAAACATAAAAACAAATATTAATTAATTATATTTGAAATAAGCAGTTCACCTTTTATCAAATTGAAAATCTGGATTTTGATGTGCAAATTCTTTATATCAGCGTTTCTCAAATGAGGTTCTGCTAATTGATATCAAGGGTTCTGTGAACCTCAATAAACCTTTGCTAATCTAATTCCATTCGCAATTGATCATTTGCTATTCATTTATTAATGTATTTCCATTTTATTTTGAATTGCATTATAATTTTGTTAACTAAAGATGGCAGGACTTGCATTACATAGAAAGTCTTTATTCATTTTTGTGAAGCATTTTTTGTTATAAAAAAAAAGAAAAAGAGAAATCCCAATTCCATTTAGAATTTTATGAAACCAAAAATTTTCAAAAGAGACGAATCTGGAAATTGATAAAAAGATAAATAGTTTTTTAAATTTTTAAAATAATAATATCAAAATAAACATAATATAATAAAATAAAATATATTTAAAAGGTGAGGGTTAGTCGTATTTAATAAAAGTCCCCGAGAAATAAAAGTATTAATTGATTAAAATAGTCACCACTAATATTTAATACTAAGAACTGGTCAAAACATTATTTCAAAAAATTAGTGGGCAAAATAATTTCAATGTTATTTTATAAAAAATGGTGTTAATTAATTATATAGTATTATTAATGAAGTAAGTAGTAATAATTATTTTGAAATTAATTAACATAATAAAAACAGCACAGATGAATATAAATTAATACAATAATTAAAGAAATTATATTAATTTTTATTACTAATCTATATAAACTAACTTTTATAGGATTCTATAATTAACTATATTTTAGTGGTCGACTAATTTCTTGGGATTTTTTGAATGTCGACTATTTTCAGTTTTTGTAGAAGACTGATTTTTTATGACTTGACGACCTTTATACTTCCATTGGAAAATATTATGACTTTAACTCTCTTAAGCTAGTTAAGGAATAAATAAATTTTCTTTTCTTTTAACAATTCAGTGTAAAGTGATAAATTATTAGACATATCTTGTTTAATCTAATAAAACTTTTTTAAATTGCATTTGTTTTAATAACATTTTTCAATGCGTTTCAAGACCTTGGTGACATTTGAATATTATTTTTAAATGAATGTGCATATCTTCTGTATGAAATATAGGTTTATAAATTTGATTTAATCATGGCTGGTTTATATGCATAAATTTAAAGAGCAAAGATCTTGTCAGTTAAGAAAAGTTTATTTATAAACCTATTTAAGAAAAGTCTAAAACTTCAAAGTTAGATAGAGGCTATATAATATAAGTCTATAAAAATTGCAAAGATTTAGGAAATATTTAATTCATTTCGTTATTTGAAATGATTTACAAACTTCTGTGTCTATGTATATTATATACTCAAATAAATAAACCTTTCTGGGACCTATGTTTTTGTAAATTTAACAAATTATTAACAAGTAGAACAAACCTCGTTTTCATTTACTTCTTATTTAAACCTACATTACCTAATCTTTTATTTTATTTTCTCTCTCCTCTAATGAGAAATTGAAATTTTAACAACATAAATTTTGCGCATATTGAAATTTATAACTCTGAAACAGAAGTTTGGAGCTATCTTTTAATTTTCGTTTTACATAGTAGGAAGGTTAAGAAATATTTAAGAATACTTCCTTGTCGATTGATGCTTAAATTTCTTTTAAACATTCAATTTTCATTTTTTAGTTTTTAATGCTGTTCGTGGCAGACTAATTACATGCTTGGAAAAATACAAAGTAAATACTGACTTTATTGTCAGCTAAAATTTACCTCAACAAGTTTTGTGAAGGAATTATCAATTAAATTACAAAATCTGAAATATTGTCTTAAAAACTTTAATCACTGAAAGTATTTTTAAAGATTCAAACTAACTTATTAATTTAAATAACAAATAAGAAATATTTAAAAATAATTTTAAATATGAAAGAATAATAATTTTAAAAATTTATAAATTTTCTATGAAAGGAAAATAATTTATTACTCATCGATAAAAACAAAATAATTTGTTTTT
>CAUHTR010007016.1:0-12410 GCA_959609185.1 Schmidtea polychroa | reverse complement strand
TAAACAGAAATCAACAATTAATCACCTCAATTAATTCTCCCTAGCATATTTTACGGTGTTTTATCATAACAATCATAATTTTGAATATTAGAATTTTAGATCCACTCAATCCACCTTGCAATCCATCTGGATCCCTCAGAGTAAGGTAGACTGAAAATTTGAAATTGGTAAATTTTGTTAAAGTTCGGGAACCTTCCGCAGCTGTCAATTCCTATTGAAGTTCTACGAGCACCCACCGCATCCTTCCTGGGCAATCTCCATCAACCAACAACGCACGGTGGCAACCTGAGCTCCCTGAACTCGTTGACTACACTATGCAAACTTCCCTTGGCAACCCTAGTCCAGCTTGCAGGAATCTCCAGTTTTATTAAATAAATGCTAAGAATTACTCCTTTTGATTTGATGGCAAATTAGTTTTAGTTAAGTTATCATACGATTACGGTTTCCTAATATAGAGGTCGTGTGCACTTCTCCATTATATTTGGCATTATACTTTGTACCTTAGGCAGATAGGATATTCATAACTTATATATTTATGCATACTCAGAATTATTATTTATACATAATGTACATTCGACATTTATGAATTATATATGACATATAGAATCGTAGGGTAGAATTTGGGCCTTTACTAATTGTATATTTACGTGAAATATGAAATCATGGTTTCTAATTTGGATATTTATAGATTATATACTTTAAGTAAAGTACAAAATTATAGTTTGTGATTTATAAATTATATATCTAAGTAAAATATGAAATTGTAGTTCTGATTTATACGTTCGTAAATTATATATGAATTATAAAATTATAGTTTAGGAGTTGGACCTTTACCAATTGTATATTCATGTGAAATATGAAATCGTGGTTTCTGATTTGGATATTTGTAGATTATGTTGGGCTGAGTCGAAAACATAATCGCCGGAAATTAAGACAGATAAGACGTGAATAAATAAAATAAGACAACAAATTTTTAAAATAAATAAATCAAGAGATAAAAGAAACAATAACGTAAGATATTAAGATTAAAACAAAAAATAAAAAATGAGAAAATTAAAATAAGGTAATAAGATAGGAAATAAAATGACGAAAATGCAACAAATAAGGAAGAATTTAAGAATTAAATAAAAGGTATAAGAAAAATAAAGAAAAATAAGGAAATAACCAAAGAAATAGGAAAAAACAAATTAATTTAAAAATTAAAGCGGTACTCGATTTTGATTGGTCCGCATAAACTGAAAAGGCCTATATAAGTAAATAGCAAACTCACTATAGTTAATGTTAAACAAAACCCATTACAGGTAAGAAATAGTGTTAAGTTATAAAAAATTAATGTTAAACAAAACCCATTACAGAGGTCAATACTCAACTATTCAGACAATCATCGGACACTCAGCATAGACGAATATCAAGGACCATTGTATTTCTAATCTAGTACGATAACCGATTTGATAGCTTTCGACTCAGTTCTTCAAGATCACCGATTGATAATCAATAAGTAAGAATGTGTTGTTATTATGAATTTACGTAAATATTCTTTTCGAAGTTAATGATAATGTTTATTATGGCAATTTAATAAATATTTATAAATTTTCTCCATTTGATCTCATGTTTTAATGATAATGCAATTTTAGCGATGAAATTTAAAGAATTTATGATAGATAAATATTCATGATAGATTTTATATTCGATTTTTTACGGATTAGAATAAAATTATATTTGAGAAACGTGGCGTTAAGGAGACCATACCATGGTGTGAGGAGCCTTCGGGAGCTCAGCCGGTGGGTATGGATCTCTTCAATCACGCAGCTGACGTGGGCCGGAATGTGGGGGCTTCCTCACGGGTCCGTCGCTGAGGGAATTAAAATGCTGCAAGAGTTAGTTGACGGTGAAGTAGGACACATTTCGGGTTGAAAAATGAGAGCAATCTTAATGGACAATGACTGAGGTGGCTGCCAACTCTTCCAACTATGAGAATCTCATTTTCCTTAAGTACTATACCTTGAAATTTTCATCTAACATCACGAATTAGTCTAGATCGTCTGTTCGCTTCAACGACACTCTATTATCTTGCTATAAATCACCTTCCGTCAAAATTCATATCAATTTTCATCTTGAACAAAAGAAACTAAATGTTAATACATTCACTCTGATGTTAGACAACCATATAGGAAGTATATATAGAAAATTGCCGAATACCCGTGTATAATAAAAGGATATTTTGCAGAGTATTTTATTGGTTTTTATCAAAAGCGCCTTAATCCTGGAATCCTCGATAGCCGTAGTCTGAAGTCCATTCAGTAAAAGACCCTCTGGCCCATAACACAGTGAACATTTAAAGAGAATTTACAAAAAGTAATTAATTAAAAAGAGGGAATTTCATAAGAAGTTCTTTATTTTCATTAAATAATATAATTCTGGATTACCAGTAGTAGGAATACAACAAGCCTTGTGAGAAATTTCCGTTGGTAGGCGTCGCCAAAAGGAGGTTTTCTTGAGTGAATTAATAAAGATATCCACTGAATGAGATGTTCAATGTGAAGCGAGAGAGGTAGTTTCATAAAAATTTCCAAATTTTTCGTGGGAGCTGAACAGTAGATTCACATCGAAGCTGAAAGATTAAAATCCAAAAAACAATGTAAACCAGGTTCTGTGACAACGATAGCATGTGGACACGCGCAGTGGGAAAGTGTAGTCTGGCCGCATGTATACTGTGATCGAGATTAGGTAATCACCTGCAGATAGAAACGCATGCATAAATTTACTCTAGTGAATATTCACATATGGTTTGGTCGATGTGACACTCACTCAACCCGCACGATAGCGATGAAGTCACAGTTAGTCATTGATAGCGAGAAAATCTAGTTCCATTACACACACCGGGTAAATCCAACTTTTCTGATAAATCTGAAATACCACAGATGGTTTGCATCATACGTATCACACAGTAAGAAGGACTACGAGACCGGTCTAAATTATCGGCAGCGCAACTGATCAGACGGGGCAATGTGCATTAGGCTTCCGTTTTAGTAATCGAGAATATTTAGAATTAAATTAAATTTGAATATCATAATTAAGAAAGGACTGTAAATTTTCCAATTAATTGATGAGTTCTTCATACTTACCTGTCCGAATTATTCCGCATACGATAAAGTCGAATCGGGACTACGCTCATGCATTTATAAGTCTCCTAAACCAACAATACAATTATCATAGTCGCAAACGAAGGGGAGGGAAATTAATTTATTAACACTCGAACACATAAGTTATTAACGGATGTAATATCGATAAATAAGAAATTCGCTGACAGTCATTCTATTTTTCCTCTTTTAATGGTTATTTAAACCCATAAAGGTAGTGCATGAGATTTATGAGCCTTAATAAATGATTATGCTACCCTGATGGATTTAGTAGAGCTAGTCAGTTTTCGTCTTATCTCTATTATTTTTTTTTCTTCATTCTAGCTATCAAAAATATTGCCAAGCACGAAATCGTCCATCAAACCCTGCTTCTCCTGCTCAGATAAAAATACCATAATCAGAGATCTACAGGCCCAGATCGGTCGATATAAGAAGACGATCGACCATCTGGAAGGTACATGGTTTAGCCCAGTACAAATGAAGGAGGTGCAAAAGAAATTGTACCGGAGCGAGCACTGTCGCGATGCCTTAATAAGTGAGAGTAGAGCTCAACGCAGTTTAATCAAAGAGCAGTCAGAAGCTCTACATAAAGTCTACGTGCAGGCGGCAACAACTCGGAAAATAATTAGCATCCCCATCAACGAGGCGGACAACATCTTCCCCGTCCACCATGACCCTTCATTCCAATCACCATCTTTAGCTAAGAAGCCCTGCCGGGAATGCGTAGAAGCCGATCTCTCTCCCAGGCAAACCGTAGTGTCTCCCATTGGAGCCCAGAAAGGGTTGTCATCGACCGCGTCTTCCTCTATCGTACCATCAAATGTACCAATCATTCCAAAGACCAAGCGTCGACAATTGTCCAGAGCAGAACGCAAAAAGCGACAACGTGAGCGGGCAGTCGCCAAACCAAGTAATCCATCTTCTAATCACCCGAGTAACTCAAATGACTCCCCAGTGACGATCGATTTAACCGCGGGGATCCCGGGGCGAATCATTTCCGCTGCTGGCGTGACTTGGGAGGAGAATGCCTCCGAGTTTTTTGATCTGGATATATTGTTGGCAGACACAGAATGGGAGAAATGAACATTCTCAACATAGAACAGCCGCGCAGAGTGATAATTGGAAATTTGAACCATCTTGACTTACCCTTTTCCTTTGACTCGTTTTCTACTATCTTGTATATGTCATGTAGTGTTTGATTGTATAATGTATTATGAGAGTGGAATAAATCGCTTTTGGTTATATTTTGTTGTTGTTTTGTTTAACTAATCTTTGTAAAAGGTTCGGAGTAGCTTTTACGCGCCGAGAGAGCAAATTTTGAAATTCAAAAAGTAATAGTCAATTTGTAGCTAATTTGGGGGTCGGAGAAAAGTGAAGTTGGATGAGGTGATTAGACGTAAGTCCTTCCATCGGCAGTCAGCAGGGGGAAGTCGAGGCCTCAGTAAGGAGTAGCCCTAAGGTAGGGGCTCACCTGCTTACTGGAGTCTCGCCGGCATAGCACAGTTCCAACGTGGAGCCATCCACGGGTGCTATGTTGGAGTATAAGTTGTGCGGGGTCTTGCTCCGGATTGACGTGAGTACACTCAATATAAATAAAGGGACACTCATCTCCTGGACAGGTGCATAAATTAGTTAGGGTCAATCAAGCACTACCCCAGCAATTATATAAAGTACAAAATTATGGTTTGTGATTTATACGTTTACAAGTTATATATAATATAAAAAAAAATATAAAATAGCAGTATCTGATTTATAATTCGGAACTTAGGGAAGATATAAAATTGAGGTTTATGATCTGGTCATTTCTGGATTATGCATCCAAGTAAAATATCCAATTAAAGTTACACTTTAGGTATTTATAACTTACACATTTAATCAAAGTATAGTTTATAATAAATTATATTTTTAAGTGAAAGGTCATAATTCTACTTTATAACCTAGATATTTATAAGTGATACATTGAGGTAATATAGAATTATAATTTATAACTCAGACATTTATAAGTTATATTTTTGATATAAATTATAGTTTCTGGTTTAGGTATTTATGTATTTAAGTAAATTATAAAATTCTATCTCATAATTCAGAACTATTATAATAATACAAACTTAATCGACAAATATGGTTCAAAAACTTTTTGGCATAAAGAGAATAATTGTGACGAAAATGTGGCGATATATATATATACCTATTTTTGTGTGTGCGAGTACGTGTGTATGCATTGATGTAGTAAAACAAACTCGAATTCTTTTTTATTCTAGAACATTCTATTTTTGATTTTTGATGATTTTAATGGCGATTTTTGTGCCATAATTTTTGTTTTTATTTTTAAAATTTTATTTTTTAATCATTTTTTGTTAAATTAGCTTCCATGATGGAATTGGGGCATTTCCAGAACATTCCATATTAAATTAAAGTTAATTTTTATTTTAGAATCGTTTTTTCTGAATTCTTTTCTTGAATTTTTTAAACTAATTTATTTATTTTTATTAACTTTTATTGTATTGAATAGCTTCCATGATGGATTTCGCTATTTTTATGAATTGTTCTGGATTTTTGTCTAGAATTTAGCTTTTCTACAGTTTTTCGACTTTATTCGATTTGTTTTTGTATTTTTATGTTTCTCTGTTATTTTTCAGTTAATTTCTTGTGATACTTCTTGCATTTGTTTGATTTTATTTTTAATTTAAATGTTTTTATTTTCTGTTATTTTTCTCATAATTATTATTGTTTATTTGGTGTTATATATTTTCTATTTATGTAAACTTACTGCTGGGTGTGCATGTTATGTACCACCACATTTCATCACTTTTGCAAGATTTGGGTCAGTTCAAGCCCAACAATATAAATCTTTACGAATACCATCAATTAAATCTCTTCCGGCTAAATTAATTCAAGAAATAACATGCGGCAACACATAACTTTCATAAATTGCCATAGTGTGAGATATAGGATCACTAGAGTCGAGAACGATACCCCAGGAGCGACCTGAAGCGCACAAAGAAAGTACTGCTTGAATTGTAAAATACATAATTGTTGCATTAAATGTCTCCAAATTAATTTGAGTCATGGATCTTCTGTCAGCTTTGGGAATATTGAAAAGAATTTCTCGATCAGTTATTGAAATTTCATTGTCGGATGCGATAGATTTTAAATGAATAAAAAGAGAGCTACTATCATTGTAAAAACTAATGAATTCGTATCTATTCTTTGAATTAAATCATTTCATTATGGAAACGAAAACAAAAACTCCAGAAATCTTTAGTTTTAAAATTCCGCGAACAAAAACTCGTTTAAACAAAAAATTCTGAAACCTCCAGAAAACTCCAATTAAAAATCCAAAATACAATCGATTTCAAAATCAAAAACAAAATTCAAAAACGCATTGTCTCGCTTCTGTGTGCGCAGCTTAACAGGCAAATACAATTGTAGTAGAATGTTATATTTTTATTTGATTTTACGGATTAAAACAAAAACTCAATTATGTTTTTTTATAATTATCATTTTTGCCCCCGTAGTGTTTGGGAAATTAAATGTTTTAGAAAACTATATAGCGATGATTTATTATAGTAAAATCAAATAAAAAAATAAATCGAAAAAAAGTCAAACTAAAAATATAAATAACAGATTAAAAATACCCCTTCTGTGAAATTACTTTATTATCCTTATTATCCAAGCGACAAACTACTCAAAAGTATTCAGAGAAAAATCGCAGTGTCGACCTACACGACAAACTATACGAAATTATTCATATCCGATCCATCGCCGAGAACAATTAATTAAGGTTCTATTTTTGTCTTTTTCAATACAAATTAGAATTGTAGTTCGTTAGTTACATTTTGTTCATTTATTATTATGAACTTTTTATTGTAACTGGCACTACACACATTCACCCCAGCTGTCCAGAGACAGTTTATTTACTGGTAACTCGGCTGGGCTCTACCGTATTTCATTTTTACACAAAGCATTAAATTAAAATAACAATTAACTTAGGATAATACTCTCATAACAACCGGAAACTCCCAACCTAACTTAGAATAATACTTTCATAACAACCGGAAACTCTCAACGACAATCAATAAAAAATGCGCAAACAGACGCGATACATAATTAACATTGAGACTGACCAATACCTATTAGCAGTGCTCGTGGGTTTTTTTTTTTTGAAAAAATCGGGAGAGTGTATTGCACATAATAGTTATTCAGGTTATAATTAATCAATCAGATTCATATTACAACTCAAAGTTATTAATATAAATAGATGAATTTTACCAATATTATTTATAAAATGTCTCAAACTACATTCATAGTAGATTTATTAAACGGATTAATTTCCGATAATGAAAATGATGAGATCAAGAATTTTCAGTTGATCGTGGAACATACCGAGAAGATAATTGAAGACCAGTCAATTGAGTAAGTCTTTATACTGAACTTGGAAATTTTCAAGGTCATATTATTATTTTAAAAAAATATTATTATTTTCTAAGTTTTATTATTATTATTATTATTATTAGTATTAATATATATACTCCTAGTCTATCCGACAAAATATTCTGTCCCCCTATGGGTATTAGTCGTAAGGGTACTGGTCGCACTCAACAACTCGCAAGGGTATTATTATGAAATAATAGCTAAAGCTATTTGACCAGGCAAATGGCATTTGCCTAGCCAAATGTTATTTTCCTAAAATTACCATTTGCCTACGACATATATATATATATATATATATATATATATATATATATATATATATATATATATATATATATATATATATATATATATATATATATATATATATATATATAATATATATATATATATATATATTATATATATATATATATATATATATATATATATATATTATATATATATATATATATATATATATATGTCGTAGGCAAATGGTAATTTAGTGATGTTGTTGGATGACAGAGTTAAACCGATTGACAAATTTAAATTGTCAAAATACTATAAGGCAAACTAAAATAATAATGATAAATATTACTATCAAGGATATTATCATTAAAGAGTTCATTACACTGTGATACATTAAAAAGAAAATTATCATTATAAATTATTCACAATCACTACAACTAAAAATATTACAAAACACCAATAAATTAAAATATATTAAATTAATATAAGATTTATAACACACAAGAATTAAAGAAAATAGCAAAACTAGCAGGGGCGTGATTGACCCAGCTCGAAGCGAGCCGGTTAAATTGTTTCGCAATAAAACTCGTTTTTACGAATTTTATGTCGTCCCGTCGCGATACGTCTCTGATAAATGTAGATGCAATTAAGACAAAAATCAGTTTTATTGGATTGTTAAAATTAATGTACACTTGATTGTTGACTTTATTTTTTGTTAGATATAAAAATTTTTATTGTCTTTTACTGAAAAAAAATAAATTTATTTTAAAATAAAGTGTGAATAAATGTAGAAATAATTAATTACTATTTCAATGACGTAATTATTTAAATTATAGATTTTTCCTGGAAAAATGAAAAGGGTTCAACGAGGAAACCTATTGTCATTTGTTAATTTAAAGATAAAAAAAGTTGACGAAACTAATGTAACATCAATGAGTTCCCCAGTTGAATGTCTAAATTCTATTAACACATCAAAATCTAACACCGAAGTTCAAGAACAATTTGATCCAATATCCTCAAACACAGCAAACACTACTATTGACAGTCAGCTACCAGATTGCTAGAATGAGAAACAATTAAGGATATTTACAGAGCAATATAAATGGCTAGTAGTAATAGATGAAAATTAGGTTGTCAAGAGTGTTCACAAATAAAGAACTTGGGAATAGAAACCGAAAAACATATACATGTTTCAAAGGAATGGATGTCGGGGTAATTTGTACCTAATGGATCGAAAAAAGAATCCAGACAAGCCTCTCTTTGCAAAAAAATAAAAGAACATTCCTTATCTCAAGCGCATATTAGAATTCAGGAGATTATAAATCAATTTGAAAAATAAGTTTTGCTCACTATGGTTGACGTTTTAATACGAAAGTAAAAATTTTCAACACTGTTTATGGTCTCGTAAAGAGCAATCAACAACTATCTGATATAGATACTGCTTTGGAATTGCAAGAAAAAAATGGCGTTGATATTGGAAATTGTTTACATTCCAGATATACTGCTACTAATATTGCGCAACATATTGCTACCGAAATTAAAAGAATGGTGTTTAAAAACATTATCAAACAAAATTCAAAAATCAACGTTTGCTAAGTACTTTGGTATTATTTTTACAGAGTGAAATAAGTAGTATGATTGGAGCCCGCCAGATCACATACCCCCCTCCCCCCCCGGGAAAAATTTTTTTTTAAAAATAAAAGGTCAAGGTCATTTATATATATTTTTTTTAATTTAATTTTTTGTTTTAATTAAGTGATCTGGCGGGCTCACACTTTTTTTTCATCCCAAAAATTAATGTTCCCACCAACAGATTTTATTGGACGATACCTCATCTTAAAGCATAGTGCAAGACCTTTCGAATGAGCTATAGGTATCTGATATATCTTTAATAGTTTTAATGTTATTAACAATTGATGACAACCATCTTTTCAACGTTAAATTATTATTATTATTCAAAATATTATTAATTGTCCTGGCGGGCTCACACTTTTTTCCATCCCAAAAGTTATCGTTCCCATTATCCGAATTTATTAATCGATAGCTTATTTTGAAGCGTAGTCTAAGACCTTTCAATTGAGCCATAGAAGGTATCATCATCATTAACATCGGCAAAGTTATTAAAGTTTTCCCTAGACCATTTTTCAAGGTCATTTATTTTTCAAAATATTATTTTCAAGGTCAAGGTCATTTATTTTTTCAAGGTCATTTATTTTTTTCAAGGTCATTTATTTTTTCAAGGTCATTTAATTTTTCAAGGTCATATTTTAAAATTTAAATGTAGAGTTCCCGACAACGATAATTATTCAACGATAGCTCATTTTAAAGCCCGGTCCAAGACCTTTCGATTGATCCATATAAGGTATCATCATCATTAATATTGACAAAGTTATTAACATTTGATGACCGCCATCTTTTCAACGTTAAATTATTATTATTATTCAAAATATTATTAAGTGGTCTGGGGAGCTCCTACTTTTTTCCATCCCAAAAGTTATCGTTCCCATTATCCGAATTTATTAATCGATAGCTTATTTTGAAGCGTAGTCTAAGACCTTTCAATTGAGCCATAGAAGGTATCATCATCATTAACATCGGCAAAGTTATTAAAGTTTTCCCTAGACCATTTTTCAAGGTCATTTATTTTTCAAAATATTATTTTCAAGGTCAAGGTCATTTATTTTTTCAAGGTCATTTATTTTTTTCAAGGTCATATTTTAAAATTTAAATGTACAGAGTTCCCGACAACGATAATTATTCAACGATAGCTCATTTTAAAGCCCGGTCCAAGACCTTTCGATTGATCCATATAAGGTATCATCATCATTAATATTGACAAAGTTATTAACATTTGATGACCACCATCTTTTCAAAGTTAAATTATTATTATTATTCAAAATATTATTAATTGGCCGGGCGGGCTCACACTTTTTTTCCATCCCAAAAGTTATCGTTCCCATTATCCGAATTTATTAATTGGTAGCTTATTTTGAAGCTTGGTGCAGGACCTTTCGAATGAACTATTGCAGGTATCATCATCATCAAAATTGTCAAAGTTATTAACGTTTTCCCGAGACCATTTTTCAAGGTCATTTATTTTTCAAAATATTATTTTCAAGGTCATTTATTTTTTCAAGGTCATTTATTTTCAAGGTCAAGGTCATATGACTCATCAAGGTCATTTATTTTCAAGGTCAAATTTTTATTAAAAGTCAAGGTCATTTATTTTTTAAATTTAATTTTTTGTTTTAATTAATTGATCCAGAGGGCTCACACTTTTTTTTTCATCCCAAAACTTAATGTTGCCATGATCCGAATTTATTAATCAAACACTTATTTTAAAGCCCAGTGCAAAATCTATCTACTGATATATAAATATTATTATTAACATTATTTTACACACGGGGGGAGGGGGTATATGTGGCCGAGGAGCTCCTGGCCGGGCGGGCCCCAATCATACTACTCTACTGTTCTTTCTCTTTTATGTCTCTTTTCACAGGTCTAATCGAGATTTAAGTGTAACAATGTATAGGCAGAATTTAATTCTCTACAAAATGGCTCAATTACAATTTCAGTTTGGTGCTTTTTGTGTAATGCACACATGTTTTTACAATAAATTTGTATTTTTATACATTTAACGTAATTTTCTTGGGATTTTATTAATATAATATATAGATAAAATTCAATTTTCTATAAAATAGCTTGATTAAAATTTATGTATCTTGTTTTTTGAGTAATACACATATGTTTTTACGATAAATTTGTATTTATTATACGTTAACGTAATTTCCTTGGATATTTATTCATATATTATATAGATAAAATTTAATTTTCTATAAAATGGATTGATCTAGATTTTAAAATGTTGTATTATTTTATTACTTTGTTGCAATATTTTTATAATCTTATAACAATTTGCTTAAATATTTTACATCTGGTGAAATATTTCCGAAATATGTTATTACTTTGTTGTAATTTACTGAAAGACTTCACAATTTATTACAATATTCTTTTTAATTTGTTGTCCGTCTTCGAAATAATGTATTGATTTGTCCCAATTAGCATCATTATTTTATTACTTTGTTGCAATATTTTTATTATTTTAGTTACAATTTGATAAATATTTTACAACCTTGTTGAAATTTTCTGAAATATGTTACTACTTTGTTGTAATATTTTCTAATCTTGTTACAATTTTCTTAAATATTTTACAACTGTTGAAAATTTATCTGAAATATGTTATTACTTTGTTTTTATTTTTATTTTTTAGTAAATAAAATTTGTAAAATAATAATAATTTGCAAATTTTTGCGTAAACATTTATTAAAATATTTCATTTAAATTATATTTTTTTTTATTAAATTTTATTTTATAGGTATACTTTACCCAAATTATTGTTCATCAAAAGAGCATGATAATAATTGCCATTCTATAATGGAGAATTATTACACGAAAAAATATTATAATAAAACTTATTTTATATGTCCCGTATGTAAGACTAGTGACCCCGTAACATATAGCGTTTTTTATAATAAACATAAAAATCATTTAGATAGGTTTAATTTTAAAAAAGATAGTGTTTTTAAAAGATCCTCAACTATAGAA
>CAUHTR010007015.1:0-10312 GCA_959609185.1 Schmidtea polychroa | reverse complement strand
ACATTCAAACAATGAAATCATATAAATTATTTCCACTTTTCACGTGTCTCTGGTTGCCCAACTCATTGGATATTTCATTTATTGTCAAATCAGACATTTAATATTTAATGTGTCCCCCTGGATATAAATTGGGACATCATATTCAGTTTGATCTAATTTATAATGATTAATTATTATATTTAGCAAGTTGACAGTGTCGACATTGAATATAATATTTGTACAATTGATAATAATAAATATTTCATATATTTCCTATAGAAATGATGGGATATTTTCAAAATATTTGTCGTATTATTTTGTTTTAATTGTTGAGATATTGAACTAACAATGGTTATATTACTATTGAATATTTTAACAGTAGAAATAATGAAATAATTATTTTATTTTTATATAATTACTCCCCCCCCCCACCAAAGTTTTTGATTTATTTTCAAAATTTTATGAGTTTACATTTTTATTGCATACAGCGTGGATTCAGTGATAAGGTTCAGTGATAATCTCGGAACGAAAACGTGAGGTTTCTATAAAATTCAGAAACCACTATTCAGCAATCAACAATGTTTAGGGAATTACTGATACAAAATAATTTCCCAATGATTTACCATTAACTTTCATCATAATCTTTGCAGATTTAATGCAACTTGCTTCTTATACAATTTGGTATAAAAGCGGAACAGTGATTTGAAAAATGAGAAGAAAAACAGGGGCCAGAGAAACGATAGAAGAACACGTCAAAAAATTAAGAAACAATAACATTCAAAACAATAACAATACTAAAATTAATTGTTATTTCCAAGAGCATCATTGGGTACTTTCCCTTTAGTAATTTTACACAGATTTATTTCACTGTCAATGTTAATTGGTTGTGTGATTGTGTTACAAAAGAAATAAATATTGTTATTTGTTGGGTTCAAATTACCTCCATATATTAAACCTAACCAAATTAAAGAAAAATAAACTAACAACATTATAAAAATATTATTGAAATTGAATTATAATCCTCTGACCGCGTTGTTTTTTCAAATTTGATTAAAAGATGTATTTTTTTGTTTGTAAATGGTAAAATAAACCTTTTTTAAATAGAAATTTATAGGAAGACAACTTGAACGGGAAAATCGCGGAATAGCAACGTGACCAACGGAGACCAACGTGTTAATCGAGCACGTCCAAATCCCGGGATGCGTATAATTAAACCAGTAGATGCTGCACGGATAAATCACGGGATACTCGGCCAGAGTTAATATTTATTATTGTGTTAAAAGAAATTATATTTTAATTTTGTTACTGGCGTGTGAACAATAATTTCATTTATTATTTTTTGTATGTTCTGTTAAATAAGTTCATAAATTATCTTCAAATTATTATTATTATTATTATTATTATTATTATTATTATTATTATTATTATTATTATTATTATTATTATTATTATTATTATTATTATTATTATTATGAGTTAATTACGAAATCAGTTATCACCATGGTAATAGATCTTTTATTTTGTTACTTTTTTTGTTATTTTGATCAAAATCTCAAGTTAAAAAATAGCTATTGAATTATTGTAAATGACATAATAAACATTTTGATTGCTAGATATATATATCTATGATAATTAGATTTACAATTTTTTTTCTATCTTTTTCGCATAAATGACAACTTTTTATTTGGATAGCATACACGAAGGTAGGAAATCATGGATAATGCAAAAGGTTCTCTGCAGGTCATTTTTATTTAATTTTTTAATAATCTTTCATCGGTTTCATTTAATGCAGGTGGAAAGGAAGTTTATACAAATTAGTCTGGGTTGATATGGTGTTCTATTTGTCAATATATTACGCAATTAATATCATTTACAAATGTGTCTTGAAGGATCATGATAAAAGGTTTGTTCATTATCCAATCATTTTTTGTTATTTTTCGGATAACTCGGAACATTATAAATGAACCAATCAACGCAATTGTTGAAGCCACCGGATAACATGTATCTTGTTAAAGAGGGTGTAAATTATGTATTAGAACAAAATGAAGAATTAATTCAAAATTAAATTATTAAAATAAAATTAATAAACTCAAAAACAATTAATTGTGTTCTGAAGTTCTTTTATAACAAGACAAATTCTCCTTTGTTTAATAGTTTTTATCTACATTGGGAATATTTAAACAAATGGGATATTTTATGAGCAAAGCCAAAATTCTGAAGGAGGAGATTTATAAAGACAGAGGAAGGGGTTATAAAATTGTGACATTCTACACAATTAATATATTGCATGTTTGTAATGAAATTTATTTTTTTTATTCAGGTCATTTCATTTGTACTTAATTTAAAAAAAGGATGTATATTTAATTATATCTTTTTAATTAAATAATTTTTTATTAAAAATCTTAATAACATAACAAATTCTTATTTACATATAAATTCAAATAATTTTAAATTAAATAAAATAATAAATTGATTTTTTATTTTTAATATTTTTCTTTGCATATTCATTTTTTAAAATGTTTAGTCCACTATATGTTTCTGCTTTTATATGTTTTGATTTATATACAAGATTTCTTTAATTCAACATTTCATTTCCAAGTCTCTATCCTCAAACCATCCTCCGCTTATCGGTTTACTAAATCTTACATCGACCGCGAATTTTAAAAAATGTGTTTTAATTAAGTGCTGATTTGCAAAAAATTATATTTCTAATAATAATTCATTATCTAATAATGTACCCCCCCTTATTGCGCAAGACTGTTGAATGGAAATTAGAACGAGGAGTTTAATATCAAATTTAAGTTTCATACACTTTCTGTCGAATTAGCAACGTTTAAACTTCTTATATATTGCTTCTATCAACCTCCTTTACTCTTTGAACCAAAACTTTAAAAACCTATATCTTAACCCAGAATATTGTTAATATTAATTTATTTATAAAAAATTACTTTTATTCAATTTCCCAATATTTTCCGCATTCAAATTCAAGATCTAAACTACTGAAATGACTAATTCAAAAACTTTGCTTTTATTTTCAATCATTTTCCTACATTACATTTTACGTCTTATATTAAAAAAACGTGCACCTCCTTGATGAAAGTAATTCTGGAGCAATATTTAAGAGAAACCTCACATAAGGTCGGTGACCCTCAAAAGGTTAAATATATTTAATTATTTAATAATTCCACTGATTTTAAATTTATGATATTGTTTGAAAAATCTAATTTATTTGATAAAAATTTATCGAGAAATTTATTATTTGGAATTTTGAAATTGCCTCAAGCTAAAATATTTTTATTTAAAAATGATTTGCATAAATTTTACTTTTTAGTTATAATAAACAAAACAATTTTTATATTAATTATTGAACATATAACAACCAAAAACGAACTTAATAAAAATTCTTAAAAACTATATAAATTTTTTTAAGTGAGAGTTAATGGTAATTAATTTTTAATTTTTTTAGAAAATTTGAAACAATTGTTTTGTATTTTTGCAATAACCGCGCAAGCATTCCAGTCTCATTTCTGCTAGGATTTTTTGTATCAGGAGTTATTGCAAGATGGTACCAAATGTACCTTCAGATACCTTGGATTAATCGGCTAGTTTTCCTTATTGAAGTTAGTAGATTGCTATAATAATAATAATGAAAATAATAATAATAATAATAATGATAATAATAATAATGATAATAATAATAATAATAATAATAATAATAATAATAATAATAATAATAATAATAATAATAATAATAATAATAATAATAATAATAATAATGATAATAATAATAATAATAATAATAATAATAATAATAATAATAATAATAATAATAATGATAATAATAATAATAATGATAATAATAATAATAATAATAATAATAATAATAATAATAATAATAATAATAATAATAATAATAATAATAATAATAATAATAATAATAATAATAATATTAATAATAATAATAATAATAATAATAATAATAATAATAATAATAATAATAATAATAATAATAATAATAATTATAATAATAGTTATAATTATAATTTGAGTTTTTAATTAAATAAATATTAACATCGGTGTTTCTGACTCAATATGTTCTGTAAAAACAAATAACTGAACAACACTCAAAGTATATTTGTAATCAAATTCGTATAATCTACAATTTACAAAAAACTTCGAATATCGAAATAAAATGTCTACTCTGACCATTCAATAAGTTTCGCTGTTACCGCTTTGGTTCGGCACGTTCTGCAACAATAATCACCTTTTTTCTTTACTACTTTGACTTAAATTGATTCTTTTCTTTTCCTTTCGCTAATTCTGTCTTCTATCTTTAATTTTTCCTTTTTAGTTCTACTGTCGATTTCTTTGTCCCTGCCTGAGACAAAATGCCGATTTTTTCTGAATATGAGCTCCCTTATAAAATTGAAATGATCGCCTTGATTAATGGTATTTAAACTAGATCGTCTTCATTTGACAAGATTTGCCTTGCGTCTTTTTTCATCTTTTTTTTCGAAAGAAATAAATAATTGTCCCACCGTACAATAATCTTTTCCCCGTTTTTTCATTACTTAATTTCTCATGATAATGGTTTTCTAGAATCCACTTTGTTTACTTTTCTTTCTATTTACTTAACTTGTGTTTTTCTTAATTGATTAATTAACAATTTTCTGTTTTTGTAAGTTTCTTGTATTTCTACCCTTTCTGACCATATTCTGATGAATCTGTCCTTGCCATGATCGTTCCCATCATTTCCTTTACGTCTTACCCGTTTTTCAAATTTTATTTTGATGATTTCTTCATTTTGAATTTTCAATATTCGTGTTTTAATTATTTGGAAATTTGAAATTTAAGAATCTCAACAATACAAATAATAATAATAATAATAATAATAATGATAATAATAATAATAATAATAATAATAATAATAATAATAATAATAATAATAATAATAATAATAATAATAATAATAATAATAATAATAATAATAATAATAATAATAATAATAATAATAATAATAATAATAATAATAATAATAATAGTAATAATAATTTGAAAATAACCAATTAAAACAACTATAAATAGACATTATTGTCATTATTTCATGGCAATTATAATATTCTATTGAAAATTTAATGATACATTCAGAAGTCTTTGGGTATTTGTTTAAAAATCACAGCCAGTAAAAGTGAGAAATAATTTTCCAAAAAATTTCTAATAATAAAAAAAAATTATTAAAGTCTATTTCTAACCCTGAATGACAAAACTTCATTTCAAATGAAATTTCAATTTTGTGATATTATTTACGATTTTTAATAAAATCTCTTAGTATCTGAAACTTTATTCCTTTAGAAGTTGTTTAGGGTCCCTAGGTACTTGAAATTTCATTTATTGTTACAAATTTTCCATTGCACAAAATAATGAATAAATCCGGTCTAAGGATAAGCAATATATTGTTTATAAAGTTGGAATCGGTTTTCATTATAATTATATGATTTAGGGCTCATTAAATGGAGGAAATCACGAAAACCAAAGAAAAATTCGCCAAACAATTTATCGATATGTAAATGTGTCCTGGACGTTGTGCATGAGAAAAATCAGCCAGCAAATAAAGAACCGTTTTTGTAATCCAAACACCAAGCCATCAGAATTGAAAAGTGTCCGAGATATTCTTTCAAAATTCAATGAAGACAGAAGTGAAATATTTAGCTATTTTAGTGTATTTAGCAGTTCATTTATTTTAAGAAGTCCAAACGACCTTTCGAAAACTGATCACTGATGCAGAAATGAGGGCATTCGAAAACATAGCTGTCAAAAGTTATGCCAGCACAGAAAAGAAAAGTATGCCTGATTTTTCCATTCCATTACAATGGTCTTGCCGAGTTCTACAAAATGCATTTTTACATGGGTATATGTCAGACTCTCGGACGTTGATGCATTTAATAGATGTAAGAGTTTAGATTATTCCTGCTATTTTCTTGAATTTGATTATTGGGGTTTATGCCTCACTAAATGACATTATATACTTGCGATTTCATGATGCTTGATTAAGTCCTTCAAGATTTAATTAAAAATTTTTAAATTAAACCTACTGTGTTGGATATTTAACGATTTCCGTAGGATTAGAACTCTTATCTCACTGTGCGTTCTTTAATAAATAAACAAAATTAAACAAAAAAAATAATAAATACAATTCTATTGATGGGTCTACCAAGGGTTAACCTTATTTGAAACTAATGAAGCTTAACCACTTGCGCTATATTAACGTGCCAGGCACGTCTTGATGATTTTTTTCAGAACTGCAAGTGACGTGTATACCACGTCGATAGTATTTGTTGCAAAAACAAAAACGACGTGTTTGCAACGTTGTTGCTGTGAATAATTATTTATATTCGTGTAAATCTGTTATGTAAGACCCTACCCTCGCGCTAAGCACTGGTCAAACCTCTGAGCTCGCTGACGCGGTGAGGCGTCGATGCCTTACGATACTTTATAAAGTAGAGCGCGGCTCAGCTACCGAAAATTAAATCATAGCGCAAGTGGTTAAAATACTTCTAAAATTTTAATTTAGAAACTTCAATAATTAAGCCTATACTCATATTTCACTAATATCTTCTTTTATTTTATTCACTCTTCTGACATAAATAACCTTTTGCACTCCGTTGGTGATTAAATGTCGCCACTATTTATAAGCTATCAAAAGTGCTTTTTTGTTGTTATTTTAGTTTAAATTTATGAATTTACTAATATATCTAGTGTTTTCAATTCACATTTCCATGATACCTTTTTATTTTTATTTTTTAATTAATTTTGTCTTAAGTCTACCATTTTTGCTTGAACTTATAAAATGTATGCTGGAGTTACAGGTATGTCATACAAAAACATTGTAAACAAATTACAAAATTTTATTAATTTAAAGTTTTTTTTAAATTTAATTTAACTAATCAATTTAAACTAAAAATTTCTCTAAAAAATTTTATTTAAATTTTATTATAAGAATATATTTCAATTTTCATCACTGATTATTTTGTCAATTGGCATTGCATTTATTAGAAATTTTATGATTTTAATTTTAACAATTTAAAAATTTAAAAATTTCCTAAAATAAAATTATTTAAGGCAACATATTTTTTGAAAATAATCTAAGTTATAAAAAAATTGTCTTTTATTTATTTATATTTGCCTTTTTGATTAAATGAATTTTAATGATAATAACCTAATTCCAATTTTTTGTCTTTATAATTTTTTTTCGATTTTAGAAAATATTTTTGTAATTATATTTGAATTAAAAATAAATTAATTGAAGTAGGCAATCTCATAAATGTAGAAGTCTTGAGCAAGTCAAATCAAGTTAACTAGAAACTGACATTGTCAAGTAATGCCGTAATAATTGAATTGGTATTTCGTCTTGTTTTATTAAAAAGAAAAAAAAATTATATTTTATACTACTCATTTAATTTAATTTCTTTTCCCTGGTTGTTTCAATAATTGATTTAATGCTATTTCTATGTGTAAATAGATACATTTAATTTTGTTAATTATCGAGACAACTTTCAAATTGTTTTCAAAAATGTAATAGAATTAAAACAAATTTTAAAATTTAAAATATTAAATAATTTTTTTTAATTTTGTTCTGCGAGTTATAAAGAATCGTAGATATTAAAGTATTATTGCGGAAGCCAAAGTTCTAATTAATCAATAATAATTGAAAAGGAGGCTTGATATAAAAGCGGATGTATAATGCCACCTAGGAGGGACACCATTTTCTATTAATTATTATGATGGTTACTTTATGGATATTGTTTTATATTTATTTAAATTTAATAAAATATAGTTCCCTAAGGAAAAGTGACAATGAATATCATTGATGTTTGATATGTTTTCCTACAATTATGTTATTGGGCAAATTAATTAGAAATTAATTATTTGAAATTGGAAACTAAAAGTCGACATATTTCAGGGAAACCGGAAACAGGAGGAAATTTAAAACAAGTATATATAGAAAAATATAAATTAATTTATTAATGAAATAAATATTTTTGTTGCTGATAAATTTCAATATTTCTGAGTCTTAAATCGTTAGACTTAAATTTTATTCCTGTTGAGAAGCTATAAAACCCAAGCGTACTTTTGATATTAAAGATATTATTTGAATTAACTAAGAATAAATTCAACTTGAAAGAACGAATACATTATTTAAACAAATAATGTTTAAGATATATTTACAAATTAAAATTATCATAATATTTAATTAAATTTATTTAATTCGTCATATGTAAATTATCATACGTAAAAACATTTTCATGAATCATATGGTAATTTATATTTCAAATATACATTAAAAAATATTTTAAAAGAAAAAATTGTGTTTTAAATCTCCCTAATATCTTGGCATGTTTTGAATAAATTTCCGGTAGTAATTTGCAAGCCCAAAAAACTTCGTAATTTTTTAATACATTTTGACTGATCCAATTTTCTTAATTTTCTTTAATTACTTGGAAATAATTAAAGCCATCTTTGTAACTATATTCCCCGTAAATCTAACTGACATGTAATTTCGGGGCTGTTACAATTTTAAACGGCATTCTAGTAAAACAATTCTGTATAGATTTGGTTGAAAATACAGTTTTCTTCTATTACTACTTGATAGTATGCATTTCCTAAATCAAAAGTGGATCGGTTTAAGACATTTAATAATTTATTTGTTTTGGCATTGTGAAATTTGCTATTTTAGCTGTATTTTCACTCCCTTAAAATCTAAACATATCTTGATTTCATCCGCTTCTTTTTTTTCCATAAAAACAAATGGTGTATTACACGGTGAATCACAGTTTGTAACTATTCCTTATCTTTTTAATATTTTCTTTAACCATCTAATTTGTCTATTAAATTTGCAGGTTTCAGCCTTGGATTTATAATTATTGGTTTCCCCAAGGGAACTAATTCATGCTTTATAATATCAGTTTTCCTTATATTTTATTTATGCCTCATACATATTCTATGAAGAATTAAAATAAAAATTTTCATTTTAAATTCTAGGAAGTTGAAGGCCTGAGGGGAAATATGCAGAAATTACAGATATTTTGCAATATAACTATTCCATTAGTATATACTCAGGTAATATAATATATTATCTATTATTTTAATATATAATATTTGCATCTCTTAATTTTACTATTTATATGACAATAATATTTATATTTAAAATTATTTTTACTTCAATATAATTGAATTAATTTATTTATTATTTTAAATACATAATTAAATTCGTAACTCAAAAAAAAGAAAATACTTCTGTATTGTTAATTAATTAATATAATTAATCTTCATTTGACTCATTGAAAATATTAAAACAATCTGACAGTAATTTCAGTTTAATTATCAATTAATAACTTTAATTAACAGGAAATAACAAATAATTTTCTCCCTTCCGAAAGGCTTTCCTGATTGTTTGTCATTGTTAATATTCACATGATGTAACAGAACATTTATAATTTTTTCTCTAATAGTTTGACAAATAAATTTTATTACCCTTCATTATATTATTCATTGCGCACCTCACTAATAGATTTGTTTAGTTCATGTAAATTGCATTATGTACAATATGTATTTTTTCTTAATAATTTCCAAATATTTCCTATAATATTAACATTTGGAGCAGTGTCGGATGGTACTATTTTGGCGCCTGGAGCAAACTTCTTGAAAAGGCGCCTATATTGTTAAAGTCTAAATTTGATTTTTCGCCAATAAAGAGACAGTTTCAAAGCAATGTGAAAAATTTGAATTTTGTTCAATAAAAATTTAACATTATTGTAATAATATATATATATATAGAGGAAAAGCGCTCAAAAATGCAAATTTATCAAAATATAGATTATTATGTAGAAATACGTGTTATAATAACAGTCAGTATGATAGTTTTGTTGAGAATAATTATTCTTCAATTTGATCGAAAAGGCGCCTTTTTTTCAGTGTGATTCTGGCGCCTGGTGCGGTTGCTCCCTCGCTCCACCCATAGATCCGGCCCTGATTTGGAGACAAATCTGGTAACTTAATAACTTTTTTTCAACAGCTTTTGGCAATGGTTGCTTCACGGACCCATGCAATTAATAATTAAGTTTAATTAGCTTGGTTAAAGTTTTAATATTAATAATATTAATAATATCTAAATTAGAATGTATAATTATGGATTTAAAATTATTATTATTATTATTATTATTATTATTATTATTATTATTATTATTATTATTATTATTATTATTATTATTATTATTATTATTATTATTATTATTATTATTATTATTATTTTTATTTTTATTTTTATTTTTATAGT
>CAUHTR010007014.1:0-12441 GCA_959609185.1 Schmidtea polychroa | reverse complement strand
TGAAAGTAATGCGAATACATCTGGCTAAAATCCAAAGATTCGAACAATGATGAAAAGGAGTGAATGAACGACGTCACTTGATTCTCCGTAATCTCGTATTTATATGCATTTTTCAGGTGAGACAAAAAGGTATTCAGGCCCAAAACTATAAAAATTACTAAATTATTGCCCAACAATTACGTCATACCTCCAAGCACTTAAGTCAGGATATATTATTTTATTTGTGCGAGATGAAGTCCAATCACTATGACACGAGGAACAAAGTGCAAAAACTCTAGAAACGGACTAGTTTGGAACTAATAAGATTACACAAACAGCACCGTAGGGAATGTGGAATAGCGGTTGAACGCTCTTGTAATATTTTGTTATTCAGAAAGTAAATTTAGTTTAGTTTGATTTTTGTTGGTGCAGAATTGATTGACCAACATAGGGACTTAAAATAAAGTCGGACAATTACCTAACAGTGGTCCACGAACACGCTCGACGATTAGTGTACAAAGGTACGCTTACTTTTCGCGGATGTTCACCCATCCAACAGTTCACACGCTAATTATTCAACGGGTGTCGAATGGCATAGTTAACCATTTTGGGCTGCATTGACGGGAACTCAACAACATAAAATGTGGTTTATCTGCGACCAACCAAACGCTTCTGATGTACTGTGTTCTGTTTACATATGAATGGTAAGTTGTGTGGTTCAATTTTTAACCTTTTTTGTAGATATAAAAGTCTTTTTTCAGATTTACTGTTAAAGACTACCAAAACAGGTATAAATTTTGGGTGAATATGTAATATATTTTATGTTATATATAAAAAGCAAAATACAAGGCCGAAACATATTTATTCATATTAAACATTTAAACTTTCCCATAATAAATTAATGGCGTATAACTGATGTCCAGAATCCCATATATTAGGCGATCTCTTACTCGCATCTACACTAGGATTTCTTTGCAAATTATTGGAAAATGAAATGCTTCTACACAAGTTGCTATCGGGAATATTTTGAATAGCCATCGTTTTACGAGAATGCCTGCTTGAAATTGGCAATTTGAATGGCTTCTTAATTCCACAATGAGGAATAACTGCTTTTCTACCCAGATCTGATTTAATAATTTCTTGCAAGCTATTTGTAGATCCTAGCTTCGTTGAAAGTATTTTCTTTGAATTTGATTTCATTCTAACTTTTCGTTTCAAATCCCAAGATGGATTCAATCTAAAGAAAATTTTAAGTAAAACCTAAAATTTGCATTTCCACCTCATCTGCTCTAGAATTTTATCTGAATTAGTAAAAGAACCAACACCATTTTCACAGCGACTCGCTAATTGTTGTCGATACTTTGAAACTAAATCTTTGATTGTAGAGTCTTTAGAAAAAGAATATTGGGAATCTGAGATGGATTTTTGTTCCATTTTAATTAGAAGAACTAATAAAAGGCAAGTATGACAAAATATTGTAACTCCTTTTGTTCCCCGTTTAGAATTTATGTTACGATATAATAGATTTTTCACTAATTTTACAAATTCTAAACCAATTACATCCAAATTGAGCACACCAGCTTTTCCAAGATTGAAAAAGACTGAAATCACTTTAGATACAACTTCTGAATCAGCAACACCACGATTACAATCATGAAGCAATTCTAACAGAATTTTATAAGCATCTGATTTAATAAGCCACATACAAATTTCTCGAGAAAGACTGGTTACTTTTTCTATAAATAATTCCATAATAATAATAATAATCAATTAATAATAACTGGAAAGAAAAGTTCAACTAAAGAGGAAATGAGAAAGAATTAAAGAATTGTAAAATTTCGTATTTTAAAGAAATATTTCATTTAAGAAACATTATGGAAATGGCTTGCCTTTTTATTTATTTGAGTCATATGTTTACAAATGCTTTTTTACAAATGTTCCGCTATCGAAAAATTATTATAAGGTTTAAATAATAATAATAATAATAATAATAATAATAATAATAATAATAATAATAATAATAATAATAATAATAATAATAATAATAATAATAATAATAATAATAATAATAATAATAATAATAATAATAATAATAATAATTGATATATGGTGTAAATTAGTATATTAGACAAAAAAGTACGTTTGTTTGTCATCAATCAATACAATTATTATTTTTATTGATCTATTTATATTATTGGAATTATAATATAAATAGGTAAATAATTTTACTTCCGTTGCAATTATTTATATTTGAGTATCAAAAAATATGTCTAGTATAAATTGGAATATATAATTGTATTATGTTAAAATTTTAAAAATATATTTTTAGAGAAAAATTAATAAAATTGTTTATAAAATCCATAGTTTTTTCTATCCTACCTGATAATGACAGGAACTGTCGAAATATATCCTAAAACAAATTTTTGAGTGACGCTTTCTTATAATAATTCTATGCTTCTAGGAAACCAAAACGACAACAATAACAAGTGTTAATACAAAAAGGAACTCAAAAATTAATATTAGCTGAAAACTTTATTGGATAAAAAAGTTAAAGAAAAGATAAAGATACGAAGTATGAAAATTTCTGTATGTTTAACATTTTAAAGTGGTTTATTGTTAAATAAACTTTGTAATTCAAAAATAATTGTTTATTTTTACTGTATAAAATATCCAAATAAACACCACACAGCTGTCCGAAAAAAGATTTTGAAATAATACTCTTTCACATCCATAATATAATATAAAAATAATATATAGATTTTAGGTAATTATTAAAAACCCGATGTGACAACATAGGGAAATGAATAACGAAGTTATGTAATTAGTTGATAGAAGCAATTTAAAAGTATATAATAACATTGTAATCTGACAATAAGGGTTTCTATATCGAATTATGATGAAGTTTTTCAAATAATGTTCTTAAAATATTAGCTGGAACTCGAGGTTTGAAAAATTATGATATTTTCCAAAAGATGATGTGGCTCTATCTGAATAGATATGGAAAAATAAGACATCTCGTAGAAATAAGTTCAAAGGTGTATCATATACACATTCTCTTTTTAAGGCGAGTCCTTAAAAATTTTCTTAGCAGATATAATTTAAATTTTGCGCTTCATTCAAAAAAGTTATGGACCCTTAATCTAGCGTGTATTGCGAGCTGTTGCCGAGGGTTTTAAATAAAAACTCTTAACCTCTTAAATAATCATTAATGTACATCACAGCGAATGTAGATTTTTACCGCATTAAAATAAATATGTCAATAGATAAACAATAAAAATACAGAAAGTTATTATAAGCACTTAAATTTCTGTATTGTGGATATATCCGTTATATGATTTTCAAAGTTTAAGAGTTCATGCTTATTGGATTAAATTTGGTCCCATATCCGTAATTTAAGTATATTTATTTATACATGTTAATTAAAAATATATGCAGAAAATTTTTAATTTATTGATTTGATTTTTGACATAATTATAATGGTAACGGTGACTAAATTTTAGAAACCATACTAATTTAATTTAATTTAATTAACCTTCACATTGCCATAAAATTATCGTAAAAGTATTGTTTTATTGCATTTTCTTGCAGTTGCCTGTCTGTTTGGATATAATGCTATTAAAAGAATTAAATTGATAAATAATTTTTATACTACTCTATAATTATAAGTAGATAAATATTAAAAAAAAATTATTTTAGGGCAAATTACTTAATAACTCGAAAACATTTACTAAAAATATTGTCATTAAAGAGCTTTTCAATTAAATATGGATTTTTCGTTAAATGTTTTGAATACAATTAAATATAAATTTTCAGCCGGGATTTTAATATATCGAAACTAAGAAATTGCTTGTTATTAATTAAAATAATATTAATAATAATAAAAATAATAATAAGAATAAAAATAATAATAAGAATATAAATAATAAAATAATAATAATAATAATAAAAATAATAAGAATAAAAATAATAATAAGAATATAAATAATAAAATACTAATAAAAATAATGATAATAATAATAATAATAAAAATAAGAATATAAATAATAAAATAATAAAAATAATGATAAGAATAAAAATAATAATAAAAAAATAATAATACCTAATGAAGTTAAACAAAATAAAACTTTAGCAACGGTTAATTCTGATTCTTTTAGATCTAAAAGTGCCTTCATTCCAATGTAGCGAACAGTATTGAATTTTGAGAATCTTCGATTTGCATCAATAAATCTATTTCTTATTTCAGAAATTTCTTGACCAATATTTTTCTCATTTAAATTACATCGAAGTTGCCGACCTCTCCATATACGTTGCATAACGATAGCAGATCGTTTAAGAACAATAAATCTCCATCTTTGTTGAATCAACAATGTATATGATTTTAATAAATAATATCGTCTTCTCTGGATATAAGACCGGTAATATGCTTGAATTATTATGGAAGCTTCATGTCGTTTTCTAAAATTTTCTTGGGCAAATATTTTCATATATTCTTTATTATTTTGAAAATGATTTCTCATTATGAACCCTCTTACGTGTTTAGATATTATTATTGATGCATTTTTTAATTTTAAAAATTGTTTCCGAATTAAAAAACCTCGAATAAATCTTTGTAATTGAATCACAGATTTTTGCAAAATTTTGTAATACTTTCTAATAAAATATCCTTTTACAGTTTTTTGAATCAAAATAGTTGCACTTTTCAATTTTTGATATTTCAATTTCATTAACTTTCCTCGAATTAAAGATTGAACAAAAATTATTTTCGACAATTTTCTTTGATAATCTCGTTTAGCAAGAAATCCACGAATAGATTTTTGAATAATTATAATATTGCTTTTAATTTGCAAAAATCTTTTCCTAGCGATAAACTTCCTGGAATTTTTTTGTATTAAAGCAATTGACTGCTTCATTAATTGATAATTTTTACATTCATAATGCATTCTATAAAAGCTCTGAATATTAATTATACTTCTCTTGATATTTAAAAATCTTTTTCTAACGATATTTGCACGAATGTTTTTCTGGATGAATATTACTGATTTTATGATCTTTTTATATTTCAATCTTACGAATACCCCTCTCATATGTTTCTGGATAATTAAGGTAGCGCTTGTTATCATTTTAAATCTTGAAATGCAAATATATCTACGAATATAACTCTGGATTTTAATACAGCTTTTCCGTTTGTTTTGAAATTCTTTTCTCAAAATATAGGAACGGAAATTTTTTTGAATAATTATGGCAGCCTTTTTAAGATTTTTAAATTTATTCAATTCCGAAAACCGACGAAAGTTTTTTTGAATATTTATGACTGCTTGTTTTTGCTTAAAATATTTTCTATGTGTAAAATATCCTCTTGTAACTTTCTGAATAATTATAACCGACATTTTCAAACGCAGGAAACGATTTCTCGAAATATACCTTCTAATTAAACATTGCATAAATATAATTTTCTGTCGAATTTCCAAATAGTTCTTTCTTATCATATATGCTTTAAAATATTTTTGTATTGTAACAGATGCATTTCTCTGACAAAGAAAATGAGCTCTTATTGTATATCCGCGATAAAAGTTCTGGATTATACCCGCTGCTTTCTGTTCTATGCAAATTCTTCGTCTTATTAAATATTTTCGTAAATGTCTCTGTAATATGATTGCTGATAGTAATTGACGTCGATATCTCCGATAACACAGAAATCCTCGCACATATTTTTGAATAACAATTGAGGCATTTATTTTATCGCAATAAAGTTTCCTATGCAAATATCGACGGAAATTCTTTTGAATACATATACTTGCACTTTTCAGTTTTAGGAATTTCCTGCGAGCAATGAATCCTCGAAATAACTTTTGGACAATTATAGAGGAATTTCTCAATTTCTGATAACATTTTCTTGCAATAAGTCCTTTCAGCAAACTTTGAACTAAAATAATTTTGTTTCTTGTTTCCGAAAAAATTTTTCTAGTAAGATATCCTCTGATATTCTTTTGTAATTTTATCGCTGCGTTTTTCTGGTAAATAAAATTGACTCTTATCGTATATGAGCGATAAAATTGCTGGATAATTCTAACTGCTTTTTGTTCAACTATAATTCTTTTTCTAACTAAACACCCTCTTGTCATCTTTTGTATTAAGGTTACAGCTGATAATTTTCTTTTATAAACCGAACGCAATAAAAATCCTCGCACGTATTTCTGGATAATGATAATTGATGACTTTTTAATCTGAAATGATTTCCTTGATAAATATTGCCGGACATTTTTCTGAATAATAATAGCAGCGCGTTTTTGTGTGACAAATTTTTGTCTAACAATAAACCCCTTTGTAATTTTTTGAATAGAAATCGCTGCTCTTTTCTTTTGTTTAAATTTTTGAATTGCGATAAATTTTCGAATAAGACTTTGAAGAAATATAATTTTTTTCCGAGTATCATTGTATTGCTGTCTAATATAATGCTTCCTAAAATGCTTTTGTATTACAATGGCTGCGTTTTTTTTACAAATGAAATTTCTTCTTATTTTATATGAACTATAGAAATGTTGAATCAGTGTTGCAGATACATGAAGCAAATTTAAATTTTTTCTAACCAAAAACCCTCGTACGTATTTTTGGATAACGACTGCAGATGATTTGATTGATAGAAATGTTTTTCTATACATAAAACATCGGAATGAGTTCTGTATGACAATAACCGAATGACGATATGAGAGATACTTTTTTCTCGAAAAATACCCTTTGACAACTTTTGAAATTATCAATGTAGCGGCGATTTTCTCTCGATATTGTTTTTTTGCAATAACCATTTTGATTTTACTTTGCAGTAAAATAATTAATTCCCTCTCTTTTTGAAATCGTTTTCTACAAATCATTCTTCTATGATACTTTTGTATTACAATAGCCGATTCTTTCATTTTTCTAAATAGTTTTTGACAAATATACGACTTATAATATTTTTGAATAACTATTGCAGATTGGTTGTTTAGTATTGTTTGTCTTTTTTCTTTGTAAGATCGGAATCTACGTTGAATAAAAATGGCTGCTTTTCTATATTTGATGTATCGATAACGTTGTAATAAAGTCCGAATATTTTTTTGAATTATTATTGTTGAGGATTTTAATTTCAAAAAGTACTGTCGACATTGGTGCATTTTTATATATTTCTGAATTAAAATAACAGATTTTCGAAAATTTAAAAATTGCTTTCTAACAGAAATTGCTCTGGAATTTTTTTGAATGATTATTATCGCTTTTCTTACTTCTAGATATCGTTTTTGTGACAGATACTTACGAACTAAGCTTTGACATAAAATAATGTGATGTAAAATTTTCTTATAAGATTTTTTAACTAAAAATCCTTTTATATGTTTCTGTATAACTAAAACCGACTGTTTAATTTTTAGGTAATTTTTCCGACAAATAACCGACCTGACATTTTTTTGAATGATAATAGCGCTACTATATTTAATTAAAAACTTTTTCCGTACTGAATAACATCGGAATGTCTTTTGTATAGTAACGGTAGCATTGCGTAAGTGCTGAAATTTTCTTCGTTGTATTAATGCTCGAATTTCAGTCTGAATAAGTATTGCAGCTGATTTTTTAGTTACATATTTTTGTTGAGCAATATAACACTTAACTGATTTTTGAATTATAATTGCAGATTTTCGTTGGATTAAGAATGTGTTTTTCACTATTAACATTCTCAAATTTTTTTGTATTAAAATTACAGAGTTCCTTATTTTTAAAAAGATTTTTCTTTGTAAATATCCCATAAAATAATGTTCTAAGATTCTGACTGCAGATTTAATTTTGAGAAAATTTCGTCTAAGAATAAATCCTCTAATATACTTTTGAATGATAATACAACTACGCAAACGTTTTTCCAGTTTTCTTTTGAATAAAACCTTACGAACCAGTTTCTGTATTATAATTATGGATTTCTTAAGATTTAGAAAAGTTCTACGACAGACAAAAGATCGATAAAAACTTTGTATAGTTACTACTGCTTTAATTTGATTCGTATAATTTCGCTTTGCTACATAACTACGAAAAACCGATTGTATAATAACTATTGCTTTTGTCAATTTAACAAATTTTTTGCGAACTAAGTAACTTTTGACATATTTTTGAATTATTATTGAAGATTTTCGAATAGTCCTATAATTTTTTCTACATAAATAACCTCGAATGTTATTTTGGATTATCAATATTGACTGGTAGATTTTAAAATAACTTTTTTGAACTAAAAACCTTCGAAAATGCGACTGTAACACAATACTTGCACTTTTTATTATCTTAAATCTTTTCCAACAATAATATCTTCGATAATTTTTTTGTATAAGAATAGCTGATTTTCTCATTTTATTTATCCTATGTCTTGCTAAATAGCATTTGACGACTGATTGACATAGGATTATCTTCATTTTAATAGATTTAAACATTTTAAGGCATAAAAACCGACGAACAATAGATTGGACAAGAATAACTTCTTTGGAATGAGCGATAAAATGAGTTTTAAACAAGTAGAAAGTTCTATATTTTCTCCAAGCTCGTTGAATACAACTAGCTGCTCTATAAGATTTCATCAAATCTATGAGGCGACTACTGAAAAAAGCTAAAGTTGCCATGATAAATTCATGGCTAGGAATTTCATTTTCTTTCGGCAAGATTATTGGAGCACCCCCAATTTGTTTAAGCTAAAATATTAAATTAATTAAGAAAAGTAATTTGAAAAAAATGAAAACGATTCAAATAAGGGAAAAAATTATTTAGAAGAAATGTTTTATCTGCTTAAAAACTAACGGTAAAAAAAGAAAATTAGATTAAAATTCCCTACACAAAAATCGACGAAGTTTAAACACTAAAAATGATGGTATCATAAACTAAAAATTTCAGCCCCTAAACTGCAACAAGTTTGAAGTTGTTTTGTTTTATTCTTTTGCGTAATACTTTTAACGATCTACAAATTTGGTGGCACACAAAGTATCAAATGAAGTTGTACTTTTATAAAATATAATAACAACAATTTTATAACAATTATTAAAAATATAATGTATATAGATAATAATCTTATATATAAAACTCTAAATATGTTTGTTTGTTTATGGGTTTGTTTGCCACCTTTCGCTGTTCACATAGTCTAAACCGCTGCAGCTAGACAGTTAAAAATTTACAGGAACTAAAAAGAGATTTTTTCGATACCTCGATATAAATCGTAAATGGTGCAAATTTGACATTAAAAATGCCGTATAGTTTTTTTCCCTGCCCAATGTCAATTATTTTCATGTACGATAGTTTTTGAAAACATTTAATTCACTGTCATTAACGTATAAAATCCAACAAATTAAGATAGCTATGAGATTTCGTTACTTTTCATTTTCGTTATATATCTTCGCTTGTGGTTTAACGCCGTAAGTAGATCTTATATCCCAAAAATATGTAAATTTTCAAGGTGATTTTACTATAAACAAAAACGAAATCGACTTGGATAAAAGTTTTGAAGGAATGAAGGAATGTATTAACCACTTGCGCTATGATTTAATTTTCGGTAGCTGAGCCGCGCTCTACTATATAAAGTATTGTAATATTCCTTATATCGATAATTCTACGCGATGTGAACTAAATTTATAATTGCAGTTCGAATAATGACGTTCCGCCTGTCAGCCGACGTTGCAAACACGTCGTTTTTGTTTTTGCGACAAATACTATCGACGTGGTATACACGTCACTTGCAGTTCTGAAAAAAATTATCAAGACGTGCCTGGCACGTCAATATAGCGCAAGTGGTTAAAGCAGATATTAAGGTAAACAAGTTTTCTGAGTTATTTAGTTTTATTAAGGATGGAAATGGGTAAGTTGAAGAGGAGGGCGGAAGTTAGATATATCAATATATTAACTGAGAGAATTGACTCGGAATTTAAGAACTTGAGCATTAAAGAATCTTCATTGTTGGAGGATAAGGAGATTTTAGCCACTACAAATGACATGGCCGTAATTATGAACGAATAAATATTAATGAAGTTGGCAACTGAGGAATGGTAACATATGACTTTATTTCAAATAAGGAGCTTCAATAGTATTGCTACATAATATTAAACCTCAAAAACGGTAAGCTTTTTATATTTTATATTAAGCTAATTATAAATAATGTGAAAAATGAAACTTGATAATTTATTAAAATATAAATAAATAAATAAATATATATAAAATTTAAAAAAAATAGTTTGAAATTTAGTTTGAAATAAAAACAACGCGGTATACGATATCAGTGAGATTTATTAAGAATTTTAAATATTGGTTCATTTGGATTTTTTTTTAAATTCGATTCCAAAAACCCGTTTTTTCCACATAAATAAGGACTAATATAATCACTGACAAGGAAAAATGTTGGATTTTAAGGACATTGAGTGTTTGTGGGTTTATTGGAGTAGATACAATGTGAAATTGATGAACAATTCCAACTTTTCCGAAAGTAGCTATTACTGGACTACGATTTTACAAATTTTAAGAAAAGTTTGCGAAGGTCGAAAGAAACTGTTAGATTTATTTAAAAGAATATCATATATTCGTATGTTTATGGTATGTTGAAATTGTATTATTACATTGCTCGGAATATTATTTATATTTACTAATCAAGGGACCACGCCGATGCCGTAATTTATTCGACCATCTGAAACATCTGAAGCGGGAGTAACTATGACTTTTTATGACTTTTAGGGAATTTGGATGAAAAAGAATGACGGGTTAAAGCTAAGTGGAACGGTTCACGGAAGTAGTATCTGGCAGGGTCGGAGAGGTCGTCCATCTGAACAGGTGAATAGAAGATACCTCGAGCTATATCTATGGGATTGAGACAAAGGCTCCTGAAAGCATCTCGGCAATAACCCATCTATGGCTGTATGATGAGGATATAGTGATGACAGGAAAGGATCAGATTTCCTAAAGGCTGGAGTCCTACAGCCATAGGGTAGACTCACTTCTTTCCAAGAGGACGGGAAAATATTTGAGAACCCGAAGTTTACTCGCGGAAGAGAGGAAAGTGAAGTCCGAGGTAAGAGATATGTGAAAGAGTATAATAAGACAGCATGAACAGAACTTGGGTAGAATGCACAACGCGGACCTGTCGGATGCAGCATTATTGGGGTAATAATATGACTACTTCAACAGTGTTTATAATCTCTCCAAAAAATACCCAAATGCCTCCTCATCTAATTAGTTACGTATACTGCCCTATCTACTATCTAGCGAAACCACAGCCAAGGGAAAAGGTTTGGAAATTATAATGGTGAAAGAAGACACCGTTGAATTTGACTCTAGTCCGACTTTGTAGGAAAGCTTTAGAGGTGTAGCATAAGTCGGAGTGAAATACCACTACTCTGATTGTTTTTCTACTTAATCAATGATTCAGTATAATTAACTTTTGTTAATTTGTTTGAATGAAAAAATAGTGATCTTCGGATCCAATTTGACATTTTTTAGGACAGTTTCAGTTGGGGAGTTGACTTGGGCGATACATCTGTCAAATGGGAAGCTCAACTAGTACAGAAAGGAGAAAAGTGTCCTTGATCTTGATTTTCAGTACGAATGCAGACCGTGAAAGCGCGACCTATCAATCCTTTTGATTTTTACAGAGTTTCTAGCAAGAGGTGTCAGAAAGACTAGTGTATTTTACTATTGTTATGTATGCAAGTCGCTTTTAGGATGCCAGGTTAATGTTATCCTATTGTGGTATATGAACCTACCAGGCGTCTTACAGTTTCCTTCAAGAACCCGGGCATTATGTTTGAGCTAGGTTGTCTCTTTTGGATGTCCACAATTCTGTTTTTCTTTATCCATTCCTGAAATTCCTGTGTTGGTAATATGTTTTCCTTGATCCTCGTATTACTGTTTGTATCATTTTCCTTCTCATTTCCTTAGTGTCCTCATATGTGACTCCTAGTTGTCTTATTATTTCATTATTTCTTTTGTCCCCCATGTTCCTAGAGAGAAAAGGACAAAAGTGTATATTATTGTTGGTATTCCTGTTTTACTATGTATTCCTTTTGATATTTCCCTATATTTGTTTATGTTTGCGTCTCTGGGTTTTTCTATTGCTGTAGAAGAAAGTTTAGATTATTATTAAATTCAAAAGTTAGTCAAAATAAAACATGGATAAGCATCGATAATAATTAATAATATAATCCAAAATACTTACTTTTGAGAAAAAAATTTGAAAATTCATTTTTTCATTTTCAAATAAGATTTCGCTGTCAAACAAATTTGCACTAGTAAGAGTTGTATTGTGGTTAATTTCATTTAGTTTCAAATATTCTGGTAGATAATAGTGTATTAAGAGACAAAAACCTCTTCCGTCATTCAGATTGGATATATTACTGACATTAATGTTGAACAGGCCACAAATAGATTTAACCCAAACCAATAATAATTCTTTACTAGACAGATTTATTAATGAGATTGGATTTT